>JAQJVL010000265.1:0-62500 GCA_035578905.1 Stictocephala bisonia
GTCTAAAAAAAATTGTAAGGTTATGTTTTAGTTAGTTTTGGAATACTGTAATGCTAAAGAAATAAAAATAAGTAATTTGATTTTTAGTTAAAAAACAAATGGAATATTATAATATTAATACTAAAAATGCATTAATTTAGTAAAAGAAAAGCTTAAAGAGCCACTTAGAAAATTTACTCTGGCAAGTAGTTTTGGGACTTTTCTATCAAATAGTTTAGTTTATTATAGAGCCTAATTGAAATTATATTATGGCTGTTCAATGTTTACTTAATCTAAAAAAAAAAAAAAAAAATCCATAGCCTGACTTTTAGTACAAGTAACTTTACTGATGTGAACTTTGCTTAGTAATACCAAATGTTCTTAACACATATCAATCAAAAATGGAAATATTGATGAAGAAAGGGAGAATATTCAATTTTACTTATAAGGGTTTAGAGTGTTCTATGGGACTTGCATTTAAAATCGCTCTCTCAGATTTCTTCTGAACAAGTAAGATTTCCTTTATCCTAGTGCAGTTCCCATAAAAAAATTATACCATATCTAAAAATTGATTGAAAGTTTGTAAAATAAGTTGATCTGATATAATTTTGATGTAGCCTACATAATGAGTTTATTGTTTTAACAAATAAATTGCTCTGGATTGTTACTATTGGTATGAATAATTTGTAGTCCTCAAGATAGTGTTTTGTCTGCAACAAATCTATTCCTTCACTTAAGAAAAATCCATTTGATTTAAATTAGAGGCTTTTTTTTAGTGTTTTCACATAGCATATAAATATGTTCAAGGTTTTTGTTTGAGTAAAAAAAAATGTTGAGTCATCAGCACAGAGATAAGCTTTACTCTTCACAAAACTTGGAGGGTTCTGGAGGCTTTAGTTAGCATGTGTTGGATGCTAATTAAAACCTTTAAAATGTATTTAGTATGCCTAGTTTATGTACACTGTACAGTACCATGTTAAGTAATTTGAGATTATTCATTAGATTTGGCAATAAATTTTTGTTACACAGTGGAAATGCTTACATTTAGGTTATTGCTGTTTCGGATAACAATCATGATATGTAATAAAAAAAACTAATGAATTGTTTATTTTATTTCAGATCCAAATAGTGGTATGCCATGTTGGTACTTTGAGAAGAAAGAGTTGAGAAATACACCTTCCATTCAAGATGGCATAGATTATGAGACTGAGTGTCGTTATAGGAAAGAAGGAGCAAGATTTATAATTGATACTGGCACAAAAATGGACTTGGGCTACAACACAATGGCTACAGGGGTTGTTTATTTTCATAGATTCTACATGTACCATTCATTTAGAAATTTTCCTCGCTATGTAAGTCTAAAATTAATATTTCAAATTATTGTTTAATATTTGTTATTATTTTTTACTCATTCACAATGTTATATCTGCCAAGAAAATCTTTATCTCATAATATATAAGTGACACATTTTCTTCATGCATTTATCAACTCTAGAATATATATTTGAAGTGACATCAGGGTCGATTGAGCTTCTTTCAATATTTTTTATTTTGTTATATTTTATTCCCATGTGTGCAGTATTAGAATTTAAAACTGATTTTTTAAAATATTTACAACAACTTGTTTGATATAATTGGTAGATATTTTTGTTTTATACCTATACCAGTCAGAGCATTAATAGACATTTATGTAAACTTATTTATCCGGGGGCAAAATTATGCTAGAACTTTGTAACAAAGACCAGTTTCATCAGAGTTTGCTCTTAACTTTTGTTCCTCATCATTAAAGGCAGTATGTCTATATGTGTCTATTAGTGAAAGTGTTGAAAGTAAAAATTCAATGATCATTAAGTTTTAAAGCCTAAGTTTATGACGGCATAGAATATTCATCATATCGTTATAAAACAATTATAATGTAGATTTATATTTTTGCATAACTAAACAGAAATTGCAGACTCTTGGTTTTAGTTGTGTCATAATACATACCATATTTATAGTACTCCACAGTTAAAATCAAAATATTAAAATACAATTTGTAATGTAATATAGTAGAAACAAATTTTAGTATGGCTTTATAGTATTTATGAATAACTAAACACAAATTGTATACTCTTGGTTTTGGTTGAATCATAATACATATCATACTTATAGCACTTTACAATTAAAATGATAAATATTATAGTAATGGGACTGCTGTTGAAATGAAAATTAATAAATAAAAATCATTTTGTATAAAACAATACAATGAATAATATATTAAACAAATTACAATATAGCTTTTTGTTTATGCATAACAAATTGTAAATTGTAGACTCTGCTTTGGTTAAGTCAAAATTCATGTCATATTTGCAGTAATTTACAAATAAAATCATAATATAAAACAATACAATACATAAATATAATATGATACAAAATTATAATACACTATTGGTCTGTTACAACTCCTTAATATCAGACATCGCTGAATTCGCTGCTCGTTCCCCTATGAATTATAAACAATTTCGCTGCTGTTGCCTTCATGAATAATACAATTCTCCGTAATCTCATCAATGGCTGGCTCTTTTGCAACATCCGAACCCCAGCCATTATTGATTACAGCTAGCCAGACCTCTCTAGAAGTGAACATGCCGATAGCAATCATGGAAAGGACACTATGATGGTATTAAGAGAACTGACTACAGAATATATTGCCTTTTATATAACATTTACTTTTGTTAATTACACTTGTTAATTAATTAAAGTAGCTATAATAAAAGCAATCGTATTAGTCATATGGAAGATCTTAAGAATAACAGGAAAAGTATTTTGAATCAAATATATTTGTTGCAGGTAACAGCGTGCTGTTGTCTATTTTTGGCTGGAAAAGTTGAAGAAACACCAAAAAAATGCAAAGATATCATCAAGACAGCCAAAGGTTTATTGACTGATCAAAAATTTGCCACTTTCGGAGAAGATCCCAAGGTAGGCAAAGTTTTGAGCCAGAATTAGTATGCCAGAAAGAATTAAGTACACTCAAGAGATGACCTTGATGAAGCCTAGCTAACAATTCAGGACTCAGTTGGATAACTGTTTATTTTTAACCCTCTAGAACCAGACCAAAATTTGAAGGTGCTTAAAACTATTTTTTTGATTTTTACATTGTTCAAAAACTGTACAATTGAAATGTGTGGTTTTGTTGGTAGGTTTTGGGTAATCAAAGAAATAAACATTTTACACAACAACTCTAAATCGAGCATCAACCTTAGCAGTGATGTCAGAGAAAGTGTGTGTAAGAGATGTGCGCTTTTGACATCATAATGTGGTGTAAGTGCTCATCCTCCATAAATCAGATTTGTGGTAGTACCAATGGATTCAGGGATTTTTATATATACATTTCAGTATATTTGTTGTCTGAGTTTAATATAAAGAACGTAGACAATTAAATACAAACATAATAATAATAATAAATAGTTTATTGTTCTTCCAAAAATACAATACATTACACTTTTAGTAAATATACATATATGAAAGAGACAGTATTGCACCTCAAGGCAAAGCCCGTTTTGAGGTTACATGAATATAAACATAATCAAGTTATCTTAATCGAGCTCAAAGTTAATAAATGTTGATACAAAACATTAAGATATACGAGAATGTGTGCATTTTACATTAATATCATTACATATATTTAACATGTTTATTTCAGTTTATAACTAATGTAAAACAACCCGCAACAGTGTAAAAACACTATTGCAGGATGCTGAACATAAAATCTACGTCTTCTAAACATAGTAACCATTTCTTCATTTGTTTGATAATTAGTCTATTTGATGGTAAATTTTTTATTTCATCTGGAATTTTCTTGAAAATTCTGGGGGGCAATAAAATTGTATGTTTTTGTAAAGAATGTAGTGTTCGGTTTTGGTACATCAATGATATTTGGATTCCGTAGTTTGGTTCTAAAAGTAGCTACTCTGTAATTTTTTATTCTATTACCACTTTTTGAAAAGAAAAGTTTCATGACCTTAAAAACATATAAATTTTTCAAAGGCAAAACCTTTAAATCTCTAAACAGTTGAATAGTATGTTCATACCTATGTTTGTTCTTTATCAATCTTATAAAACGTTTTTGCATTATATAAACAGGCATTGTATTTGTTTGATATGTTCCACCCCAAGTTGTTATAGCATACTCGATCCTACTATGAACAAGAGAAAAATAAACTGTCCGAAGAACTACTTCTGGACACATTGTTCTTAAAAAATAAAATGTTCTTATTATGCTATTCAACTTATTTTGTAGCATATTTATATGGTTCTTCCAGGTTAAATTCTGATCTATATTTACTCCTAAATATTTTACACATTCAACCCTTTGCACAACTTTACAGCTATTACATTCAACATTTCTATTTAAACAATTAATACACTTGTATCTAATGTGATTATGAAAATCGCTAGTTCCTCTTAAATTGAAATTTATGTAATTTGTCTTTTCTACACTAAGTTGCATTTTATGTATTGAGAACCACTACTTGAGTGCATTCAAGTCCTCAGCCATGGCTTGTCTTATTTCCTCCCACGTGCTTGCTATATAACAAAAAGAGGTATCATCTGCAAAAGATTTTAATATGCCCCGAAACTTTCCTTGACACATACTATTTATGTAAATGATAAACAAAATTGCACCAAGTACCGATCCCTGGGGGATACCATATTTAATAAAACCTACATCACTCCGAACATCACCTACTCTTACATATTGTTTTCTATTATTTAAATATGATTGGAACCAGTTATATACTAAGCCTCTTATGCCTTTCTTAAATAGGATACTTAACAAAATGTCATGATCGACACTATCGAATGCCTTACAAATATCCAGAAACAATCCAGACACACACTTCCCATCATTTATACCTTCTGAAACTATAGAGATAAAATCGACAATTGCATCTTCTGTACTCCTTCCTGTTCTGAAACTATATTGATTTTCGCTAAAAAAATTTATTTTGTTTAGATAAGATGTTAATTTTTTTCTTCATAATTTTCTCTGTAATTTTGGACCAAACAGAAACTAATGTTATTGGTCTATATTGATTACAAAACTTAGTGCTTCCTTTCTTACGTATTGGTAACACAACTGATTCTTTAATTTTTTCTGGGAATGTGACAGTTAAAAAGCTTAAATTAACAATATAAGAAAAAGGTTGACAGACACTTAAATATATGTTTTTAACTAACTTAGAATTAAAGCCATCTAATCCAGGCGCTTTTCCATTTTTTAACGATCTTGTAGCATAAATGACATCTTCAGGTGAAACTGGATCCAAGTACATTGAGGACTTTTCTAGCTTATCATCAAAATACTTTTGAGAATTAAAATTTACTATTTTATCTGAGTCACCCATTTCATCTCTTAACTCATCGACTACACTTATAAAGAATGTATTAAATTTATTAGCTACTTGGTAAGGTTCAGATATAATATTACTGTCCTCATCTTCTAACATTATACAACTTAATTTATTTTTACTTTGTCTTGTCAATTCATTTACAGTTCTCCAAGTATCCCTACTGCTGCTTTTACAGTTTGCAAATTTGTCTTTATAATTATTTATTCTTGTTTCCCTTATCTCCTTATTTAACTTATTTCTAAATGGTATGTATTTATATCTTAGCCTATTATTCAGAGGGTTTTTCTTAAGTCGCTTGTGTAACTGATTACGTTCTCTTATTCTATTACATAAACTATTATTTATCCAAGGCTTCAATTTTTTAATTGGTTTCTTAAAACTATTTTTTGTACAATTAATAATTACATTACTAAGAACAGAACAAAACTCATCATATGCCCTTGTAGGGTCGGACTGACAATAAACATTCTCCCAGTTCATATTGCACAACTGCTGCCTTATCTTATCAAAGTCCAGGCCCAGGCGGCTCCCACCTTTGACCTGTTCCCTAGGCTGACCAAGGTCAGCCCAAGATAAGCCCAAACCAGTTATTGCGTGGTCTCTTATCTCCAGCTGTTCTACTACTGTCTTAAACTGAAAATTAGCTATATATTGTAGCCTTATGAATATATGATCAATGCATGTTACTGATCTTTCAGTAATCCTGGTTCCTACATTGATTAAAGATTCCAATCCAAAGCTTGACATTAACATTTTATAATCATCTGTTATTTTTTTCTCATCTAATAAATCAATATTTATATCCCCTATAGTTATTTGATTGATCATATTTTTATCATTTGCTGTGTCACATAAATAATTCCTTAAATCTGATATAAATGCTTCCTTACTACTACTATTTAATCTATACATAGCTACTAGACTGAACTGTACATTGCACGCCTTAAATATAACCAGCAATGCATCAGCAGTGTTAATATACATGGCTACTAGACTGAACTGTACATTGCACGCCTTAAATATAACCAGCAATGCATCAGCAGTATTAATATTTAATCGTTTATATTCACAAATATTCAAAAAATCATTTATATAAACCATAACGCCTCCAGCCCTATACGTATCGTTGTAATTGGCATTTAGTATATAGTTTGGTATATGAAACATATTTGACTCTTCCTCATTAATCCAGACCTCCGACAAAACTATTACTCCTGGTTTATTATCGTATGCTGATAGTTCTACCAAGAAAGTGTCAAAGTTTTGCCTTACAATTCTTATATTTTGGTGCAGTATTGATAGTTCACAGCCTAAAATTTCATTTAATATATTTTCAAGTTCTACCATCTATTTAATAAATAATTTAGCAGAATAAATAAATAAATTATAGACTTTCGAAAACATAACAATTAATAAACTATGAAAGTGAATAACGTGTGATAAATTTAAGAACGCAACAATAACAATGAATACATTTTTGACATTTCTTAATTATATATAGGCCTATGTTAAAACCAAAATATTTCGAAAACATAATAATTAATAAACTATGAAAGTGAATAACGTGTGATAAATTTAAGAAACGCAACAATAACAATGAATACATTTTTGACATTTCTTAATTATATATAGGCCTATGTTAAAAGCAAAATATTTCGAAAACATAACAATTAATAAACTATGAAAGTGAATAACGTGTGATAAATTTAAGAACGCAACAATAACAATGAATACATTTTTGACATTTCTTAATTATATATCGGCCTATATTAAAAGCAAAATATAAATAATAAATAGAAAAAAAGACTGTTTATAGACAATATTACATACTGTTATTTATTGTCCTCCTTAGTCTTCCACAATACTTTGTATCTAAATTGTGTGTTTAACAGCCAGAAAAAAACTACCTACTTTTTGACAATTCATAGGTGACACACACAGTAATAACTGGTATGGGGAATAGCAGAAAGAAATATTCCTTGAAACAGTATAATCCGTTTTTCAAACCTTAAAAAACCGGGTTCAGAGATTTCTTTGACATTGTTAATAAAAAGCTTTTATATTCAGTTATAAGTTATAAGGAAAAAGAAAACATATGAGAAATAGTCAGTGACATGATGGATGTCTATTTGAAGAAATTTGGTCGCATAAGTTGGTAACGGGATCCAAGTGAAATGGGTGTAGTTGCAGATAAAGAGAAATCACTTTTGCCATAGCTGCAAACTGACATTCAGCATCTTTCAGTTCTTTTATCTTCGTTGAAGTTATTATTTGCAATCTAATTTCTATTTGTGAATTATGTTACTTTTATGTCAAAAAGTAGTTTTTATGATGCTATTATTGTTGAGATTGGTTATACAATGTTGATATATGTTTACATCATTATAAGTAATCATTTTTTATAATGATATAAGTGTTTATCAAAATAAAGAAAGTGAAGTTAATTTACTAATATTTCTGTTTCATTATATAACATTGTCATGTTTTTTCTAGCATGTTTTCAAAAATACATTTGTATCAACCAAGAGGATAAATTCACTTTTAACCTATTTATTAGTTTTTGTCTAAAAACATTGCATGTTACTTTGTATGATTGTTTGCAGCAGACTTATTTTTTTACACGATTATAAACGTACAGATTATACTTATATCTGCTGTTTACAAAAATATAAAAATGATCATCATTTTTAAAATATACTCAGAATTGAAAAGAGCATATTAACATAGAGAAAATTGAAACAATAGTAACAATACAATCCATATTGAATGCTCTACATTAGTACCGTCTGATTTAGGCAATAATTTTATTTCTTTTTAACTGAAAATTGTTTTATGACATCAAAAGTGTATCCTTTGTTTTTATTTTGGAGTGAATGTTCTACATTAATTTTAATTAATATTTTCTTTTTTAGGAAGAGGTGATGACTTTGGAACGGATTTTGCTCCAGACTATCAAATTTGACTTGCAGGTGGAGCATCCATACAGCTTCCTATTGAAGTACGCCAAGAGCCTCAAGGGTAATTACATTAATCACATTTTTAACCCTCTAGATAGTGAGTAATGGGTGATCCATTATGTGCTCCCCACTGCTTGGTCCTTTTTTCGACGCTTCGCAAGCCTTTTTTGTAAAAATCATAAAAAATACTTAATATGCTGCAAATGTAAATTTTATCATATCGTTTTTCTTCTAAATAACTTTACATTCACATACTACCCTTAAAACGTACAAGCAAATTTAGTAAATAATTATTGTCTAAAAAAGATTGAAAAATTTGTATGTAAATTATAAGTTATAACCCTCCTTTTTGGGAGCACTAAAACATGTTTGTAAATAATTCAAAGTTAGCCAAATTGGTTATTATTTAGTGCACTATAATAATATTTTGTTAAATTTTAGATAAACTACTAATTTTTTTTGGGAATTTTTTGTTTTCATAAAACGCAAAAATGAAAAATGTGCAAAGTAACAGTGTATGATCATGTAGGTAATCAAATAGTACAAGTAAAAATTCAAAAAAAATCTCCATTGAATGGACAAGAAAAAGTTGTTAAGGAAAAATAGTCATATTGTACCCATAAACAAATTTTTATATTTTTAGTTTGTTGGGTAAAATAAAAATGTTACCACGGAAAGGAAAAATTTCTGTGAAAAATTACGTAACAATCCAAAAATAAGGAGTATGTGTAATTTTTTATGATTTTTTTTCTACACGTACTTTATTAGTACAGTCTATTAGCTACAAGAAAATGTAAAATATATGAAAATATTCCAAAAAGTATAAAACTTATAACACCATAAGACAGCATGCGCAAATTGTGTAAACGACACTAGAAAAATAGTGCATATTGTAAACATTATAAAGAATAAAAAATTTTAATGAGAATTTATATAACAGTTACACTTGATAGAACACATATGAATATATAATACATATAACAAATGTATTACCTTAGTGCCATAAACAAAGTTTTAGCACTATATAATAACATACTGTCATATAGTTGTTGTGTAACTGAAATAAACTAATAATTTACAATGAACAGAATTAGTACATACTATTTTTTTAAATTATTATTATTATTTTTATTATGCTACACTAATGCCCCATCTGTGAACACTTGGTTAGCTCAAATGGGATGAAAAATAAATGTTTAGGCTAGTACCTACATAAATATATACACAGCTGTCAAATAAACACTGAAATACACTTACAACTAGGTCTACAATATAAAATGAAATATTTGACTCTTTCTTAGTTTTGCATCCCAAGATCCTTTGATATTGATAAATTTGAGCATTCTACATATGCTAGACTGTTGTTTTATAATAATGATTATCATTATGTGAAATAATAATAAATAAAGATCAAAACTAATTGACATATTTTTTAGTATTACTGATATTTTTTACACTATGAACCACTATAACACATTCCACTTCTATTACACTACACATAATTTGTATTAGTACAAATATTAATTTATAAAGATTACAGCGAATAAAACACTGACAAGTAAAAACCGAAGCGCACCAAACAATATGGCCTAGACGACTGACTGACTAGAGGTGGGTTAAAGTAACTGGAACTGTCTCGTTGGTACTGTTTCACGTTCGTAACCGCGAAAATTCCGCTACAACATTTGAAACTACCAGTTCCAACTCCACAGCGCCAGTGATACAGTCCCGGCAACGTCAACAGTACCCATTCCCACGGACTGTGCAGTTCTTAGAAATGAAACAAGTCTCGACCTGTACTTCTGTAGACTCTTTAAATAATTTAATAGCCAAAACCAAACAGTTGCGTGCGTGCTATCGCTGTTGCTAATCGTAGTATTCGGCCTTTATGGTATTATTGTTATCTTATATTAGTACTAATTTATTATACCCATCACTAAGTACTCTGCCTAAACAATACCTATGTTTCATTGCCACATCTATTCCATTGTGAATGTATTTTTTTCGAAAACAGGTTTAATTATAAATGAAAGACGAACTCAGTTGAAAACTACAAAAGTCAGGGAACTCGTCTATATAAATATGAACTATAATTATGTCAAAAAGTAGGCTATATTTAATATTTTGTTCATTTATAGGCCTAAAATTGTTAGCTGCATATTTTGTAAAATAAATCATAATATCCTTTTTTATTTTTTTTATCTTATTATTCCTGAGATTATCTCTTTTTTAGTATGCATTATCGTAAGCATTTAATCGATATATCCATAAAAATGAACGTTATAGATGAATATTTACATTTATGTTGTATTAAAATCAAACATGTGTTTAACAGAGTAAATGTTTATCTTATAAGTACCAAGCTGGAACTGAAATGATGATTAAAAATCCACGCCCTTTATGGTACTGTAGAACTGACACTATCAAAGCTAAAAGTACCACAGAGAGTGTCTCATGAGTCGTGGAACTGTTTGGAACTGGAACTGTCTCGCAGTACTGTCTCACGGCCGGCACCGTCGCAGTTGCAGCTGGTTTCCGCATTGGTGCTGTGTGGCACACCTCTATGACTGACTGCTGTTGCCGGGTTCTCCTTGTACTCGCTGAACAGAAATCTTGTCACGTGACCATTGCCAACCTACTGCAATGCGGAAATCGCTCGAAACAGCACCAATCGATGTATGAACTCTCTGCCTTTCTAGCTAATTTGTTGTTTATTTATATCTCAATAAATAACTTATTAGCTAAACTTTTATCAAAGTCATAAATTATGCCTCAACTTACTAGAGAGAAAACACTCAAACAAGGAAAACTGAGCGAAGTTTGTTGTTGCACAGTTTCCTACGTTTATAAAATAGCATAAACAAATTTTAAGATTCTGAAATGTATAGATAAGAACATTCTGCATCGATTGGTACCAACTTTATCGTGCTTGCTTGAGAATAAAAATATGTTTTATTGCTTTTAATGCAGGAGCATAAATTATGCTCCATCTCACGATCATAATTGGGTTAAAGTTTTCATGGTACAGTAGACTCTCGGCAGTCCAGATCGATGATGTTGAATTGAAAAAAAAAATAAATTAATTAAAAATGCTGCAACTGAAAATGAAAAGGTGCTTTACCTTTAATACCTTCACATTCATAGTGTCAGCACGCACTACACAATAGTCTTGTATATTGCATCATCAGACATTAAGCACTCTACGTCTCGATAAAATAGTAATTAATGTTGTGTTATTAGTTTGTCTTGTTTGTGTTGTTACTATTTTTTTTTTTTTTTGTCTCCTCGTGTTGATGGGAAATATGTAACAAAAGTAAAATGGTTTATTTTATTGCATACATAAAAAAACGTAAATGTCTAAAATTTTTGTACCCTAGAATTTATCTCTGCAATGTTGTCCTATGTCAAACTTTTTGTCACACAAATTCCAAACTGGTGAAAATATGCAGGGGGTGGGAGAATTGAGGGAGGTGAATCTACACTTCTTCTTGTCTTTGAAATGAGTGCCATGTCACCACTTTTTAGAGGGATGAAGGCCATGGCTTTTCCCTTCCTCACTTCTTGTCACCACCGACTACTGTTTCAACTAAGTCAAAGGTAATACAAAATTGACTTTTCTGTATTATGTGCAGTAAAACTCAGTACAGTTGTGATTAAAGTGAAATAGTACAGTAATCTATTTAGTTTACTGTAGAGTTTTTTTTTCACAAGCTCACAGTTGTACAAGCACATAAGTGTAAACAAACGTATATTGTTAGCCTTGTACATAGAATCGATGAGTCATCCCAACCTCCAAGAAATCAGGATTTGTCTAAATATGGATAGACTGTCCGCCACATTAGTTCATTCTTCCAAGAGTCTACTGTATGTGCAAAATACTGTTGTTGCTAAAAATTAAGTGTAATTTTGTAAATAAAGGAAATTATGATGAGGGGTCTGAAGATTAAATCTAGAGATATTTGAAGGTTAGGTTGTTCAGCAAGTGTCTCCGTACTTCAATATAAAAGTACTTGCACTTCACATATAAAGGGGAAGAAGTGATTAGTTACTTTGAAGAAAAGTATATTGGAGGAATAGTTCAAAGGAGTTCATCAGTCTAATAATCTTAATATATATAATCCAAAAACACATAACGAAATCCCCAGAACTACTGAAGAGATTTAGATGAAATTTGGCTAGAAGTTAGCTTTTGCATCATAAACAACCACTAAAAAAAGGATTTTCCATAACTTTATTCCTAAGTGGTAGATACATGTCCTCATCTTTTCCTTTTTTCCATAAAGTATAGATAGGCAGCTTAGAAAACGACATACTTAACACATTACCTACTGATGTGAGTGTGATGCACTGAGTGTTGGAACTGAGACAGAGAACTACTTTTCCCCCACTGTGTAATTCCATTTAAAAATTGTCATGATAACCAGGATTACAAAAGATTTAAGCAAACAATGTTGCGGAAGTTGAACACTTGAAGGCAAAAGTAAGTCATGCCTGTGAAGTAAGAAAGCTCACATGTGGAATAAATTCCCTCCCCTGGAACCCCTATATGCACTAAATAAAAAGCAGGTCCCTTAATGTCTGGCCCAGTTATAACATTGGGATTAATTTACTAATTAGTTTCAAACAGCTGATAGAATAAATGTAAACATAGCAAAGAAGCTTGGCTAGTTTGGTAATAATTGTGAAATTTTATACGATTTTGTAGGTCATAAAACGTTTTTATCTATGATAACAGCAGCAGCCTGAGCTTTTTATTGATGTGATGGTTTAGAGATGACCACAGAGAGAAAGATAAGCAAGGCTAGAGAACCATCCCAAAGCGAAGTAAGGGCTGTCAGTAGTACAAAAATTACCACAGTTAAAACTGAAATATTGATCATTTCCTTATATGTAAATGCTATGATGTCATTAAAATCTTATGTTTAAAATCTTAAACTCAGATTTAATTCAAGTTCTGGATCAGGATATGTATTGTTTCCAGTTTATGCCAATCTCACTGTACAATAACATTTAAAATACAGTATTAAAAGAAATGTGTCTAAATTTTTTTTATTAATGAAACCTAACGACATTTGTATTATTTAGATAGTTAACAATTAAATTGTTCTGGCTGCAATTTAGTATGCTAATCTTGATATAATCGTTTCAGGTGACAAGCAAAAACTCCACAAGATGGTGCAGATGGCATGGACATTTGTAAATGACAGGTAAATGAAAGCTTTGTAATAGTGAGTAATCAAGCATGTGAAGGGTCTTAACCACACCCTAGCCAAAATGTATATTTTTCGTGACATCATTGTTTTGAAAAAAATGAACGCGATAATGATCTCAAGAAAAGTGAAATTGACAGGATTAATACCGGAGTAAATCAGTTTCACAAAATGTTGAAACTGTAAGGGGCTTTGTGGTCCTATTATAATCTGATAAGATAAGGTATCATTGTTTCTGTTAGAAAATCATCACCATTCAATGTACAACTAGACAGACCTTCTTCTCTGCACTTCTGTTAACGCAGCTGTTAAGGCATTTAATTCAGCTATTATTGAGTCAATGAGAAATAGTAACCTCTCTTAAAAGACGGAGAGCTTCCAGGTATTCTGAGTGGTTCTCATATGACTTTATTTAAGAGGAAACGTTCTGCTCATTCGAAATTTAAGCATTCAGGTGGTACAGATGATTTGAAGGTTTATTCTGGCCTTAGGAGAACTGTCAAAGTGGAGTTAGATCGTTGCAGGAGGAGCATGCTCACAATGTTGAGAGAGATCTGAAGTTAAAACCCAATAACTTTTGGAAATACATTAACTAGTTTAGATACCTCATTCATCCTGGTGGTGAGAATCGAAGACAAGCTTTGTACCTATGCCGCTGTGTTGTGTTCAAAGATTCGTGAGTACTTCAAGTTGGTTTGTCACACTTTTAATGATGTACAATGAATTCAGAACCTGAAATTACATATCCACCTAAAAAAGGTAACATTTCTATTGTCTGCATTCCCTCCATATCTGTTGACACCGTTCAACATGCAATCAAGAGTTTGAAGACTCAGCTCAGTCACTTGTGCCGAGCAGACGTGCAGTGTTTGTGCCGAGTTCAAGGTCTAGTTTGCCACATGCCGTGTAGGCAGGTCGTATATTGCAAACTTTATTCAAATATAGCGTTGTATTTAACGTGATTATTATGGCAGGCATCTGTAGTGTATGTAATGTAGCTTGTGAGAAAAATGCGGAAAGTGTTATATGTGCGGGAGAATGTGGACAACAGTACCACATAAAGTGCGTATCTGTGCAGTCAGACTACATGAAAACGCATGCAGCTAAAAAGGACTGGTACTGTGAAGAGTGTAAGAAAGGAAAGAATACGTCTTCCGCGGGAAGCAGTAAAACCTCGACCACCAGTACTACTCTTACGAAAGAATTTCTTGTTTCAATGATGGAAGGATTAAAAGTTGAAATCTTTGGCGAACTAAAAACTACTCGAAACAGTTTGAAGAATTCAAACAGTCTGTAGAATTTTTGTCAGAGGCGGTTGACCAATCCAACAAGAATATGGAGTCAATAACCCAACAGTACGTGGAAATTAAAAAAGAAAACGATCAACTTCGGGAAGCCAATGGGATCCTGACCAAACAAGTAAGGGAGCTCCAAGTGAGAATGAGAAACGTGGAGCAATATTCGAGGAACGCGAATATTGAAATATCGGGCATCCCACAAACGCCAGGAGAAAATGTCCAGTCAATAGTAGAAGACGTGGGCAAGGCGATCGACATGGAGGTGAAGAGTGGAGACATCGCAGTTGCCCACCGCGTCCCGTCCTTTAGGAAGGAGAGGACCCCGCAGATTGTGGTGCAGTTCCACTCACGGGTGCTCAAGACTACGTGGCTGGAGAAATACAGGTCAGCGAGGAAGAACAACAACGGACTTACCGCTAAGCATGTAAATAAGAACTTTCCTAGTATTAATCTGTACATCAATGAACACCTAACACCGGAAAACAAAATGTTGCTTCAAAAAACAAAAGAAAAATGTAAAACTGCAAACTATAAGTACACATGGTGTAGAGAAGGGAAAATATTTGTAAGAAAGGCTGATGGTAGTATTTGCTTGAAAATTATTGATGAGGATGACTTGGCCAAAATAGTTTAAACTGGTGTATTTAACGAGTAAGATGTATTTTCAAAGGAATTATAGTTGCAATACTTATATTAATTTTAGATTTGAATTATTGAAAAGTATAATAAGTTAGTTTATGTTACCAGCTTTTGAACCAGATACAAAATGGCCAATTTATCACGAGTTTGAATGTCCCTTTTTTTCACCTACTAATAACAAAAGCCTTAGCTTAATTAATTGGAATGTAAGAAGCATTAGGAATAAGTTTAGTATGTTAGAAGCAAAACTAAAAACTATAAAAAAAGAAATTAACATTATTGTATTTACCGAAGTTTGGATAAATAGTGAAGAGACTCCATTCTATCAACTTCCAGGCTATAAAATGTATAGTAAATGTAATGACGAGTATGTAGCAGGAGGTGTGATTGTTTACATAGATAATGAGATAAATACCAAGTTGATTGACTGCAGCATGACCACTGCTGACTGTGTCATTCTAGACATTAAGTTAGGTAATATTCCATTCTCAATAGCTGCTATTTATCGATTACAAGAATTCACACAAAAAGATTTTTTATCTGAATTTGAAAATAAATTAAAACTATTGAAAGCAAACTCGTTCGTAGTAGGAGACCTTAATATAAATATTTTATCAGATAAGCCAGGAGCAAAGAAATATATGTCTCTTATGAGCAATAATTGTTTTGTACCCATGGTAAAACAAATTACAAGAATAGGCTATAATTCGCAATCATGTCTTGATCACTTATTCATCAGACATAAATATGTAAATATATTTGACATAGGTATTTTTCAGTTAGGTATAACAGATCACTTTTTAGTAGCTTTAAGTGTTGAGTTCAGCAAAATTACAACACAAAGTAATAGTCTAGGATTAATGCATAACAAGAAAACTTTTGTCAACTATACAAATATAAGTAATGATATAATTAGTAGCAATTGGACTAGTGTATATAGTAGTATTAGCGTTGATTTAAGTGTTCAAAGTTTTTATACGATTTTAAACAACTGTATAGAAAATAACACCTCAATAATAGAAGTACCACATAGTCTAGTTAAAGCCAAAATGAAAAGTCCGTGGATAAACAAGCACATTTTAGATGCAATTAAGAAAAGAAATAATTTGTATAAAACCTCATTGAATAGACCTTACGATGTTAAGCTTAAGAGGTATTATGAGAATTACCATGAGCGATTAAAAAATAAAATCGATTCTACTAAGAATTCTTTTTTTACTAACTTGTTAAATAAATACAGTGGTAATAGTAAAGAACAGTGGAAAATCATAAATCAAATTACAGGAAATAAGAGTAAAAACGAGTTGAGTCAAATAGAACTAGATAACGGCACTGTTATTGATAATCCAGGTCTTATCAGTACGAAAGTAAACAAATATTTCGCCAGTGCGGCAAATCAGCTGACCGCCAACCTTCCTAGCGCCGGCGCCTGGGACGACAGCGCTACCAACCCAACCCCTGAATCTTTTTTTATCTACAGAACTGACAAGAAAGAAGTTTTAGATATAATTGCACATTTGAAAAACAAAAAATCGCGTGGAGTAGACAACATTTCTGTTGATTTACTTAAGCAAGTAATCCTTAGTATTGCGCCTGTTCTTGAACACATTTTTAATTTAAGTTTTAAGTCAGGCCATTTCCCGACCTATTTTAAAAAGAGTGTAGTAGTTCCTTTAGTGAAGAAAAATAACTCCATTAAACTGGATAACCTGAGACCTATTAGCCTTCTACCTATTATTTCTAAAATACTAGAGAAAATTATGAAAAAACGGCTTCTAAATTTTCTGAACAGTAATAACTTTTTTAGTGATAATCAGTATGGGTTCACTAAAGGCAAATCCACCGAAGATGCACTTTCGGTTTTCGTAGAATGCCTATATAATAACATCAATTTTGGCAGGAAGGCATCTGCATTATTTATAGACTTTAAAAAGGCATTTGACCTGGTGGACCAAACTATTTTACTTTCAAAATTAGAACATGCAGGAGTAAGAGGAGTTGCACACAGATGGTTCAGTACGTACCTTTCAAACAGAGAACAAATTGTAAAATTTAAAGACTCTTATAGTAATCCAGAAATAGTTAAAAAAGGGATGCCGCAGGGTTCTGTACTCTAAGCCACCTTTGTTCCTAATTTATATTAATGATCTCCTAGAAAAGCCGTTCAAAGGTCGAATCTATGCTTTTGCCGATGATTTAGTTTTAGTATATAATAATGAAAACGAAGAGGAAATATGGCAATGTATAATGCAGGACTTAAACATTTTGAAGCTGTGGTGTGTTCAAAATAAAATGATTGTAAATGTATCTAAAACCAAAATAGTTAATTTTAATTTAAAAGATTTTAGGTTTATCAATGATGTAGTTTTTCATAATTTTTATTGTAATGAAACGAACATATGTAACTGTGAGAAAATTGAGGTAGTGAATCATTTTAAATACCTAGGTGTATTTTTAGATAGTAAAATGACATGGAAAAAACATATTGAGTATTTACAAGGCTCCTTAAAGCATCAAATTAGGAAATTTTACTATTTGAGGAATAAATGTAACCAAGATCTATTACGGACATTATACTTTGCTCTTATAAATTCTAGGGTGCAATATGGTATTCACTGCTGGGGAGGAGCTTATAAAAATTCAATGGAAAAACTCAGAGCAACTCAAAACCATTTTTTGCGTATAATATTATTTAAGAACAAGAGAGAATCATCTTTTCCGCTTTACCAAAAGCTGAATATTTTACCGCTTCAACATTTATTTCTGTTTAAAGTGCTACAAATATTTTTCAAAAGAAGTGGAAACAATGGAACAGAACAACTATATAATCATCCATACATGACGCGGAATACAAAAAATAAAATAGTTAAAAGGCCAAAAGTGAAGAAAACCTGTTTTATAAAATCGTTTGTTTTTTTTGGGCCCAAAATGTTACAATATGTTGCCAATTGAAGTTAAAAATTGCAAATCTATTAAAACATTTAATTTTCATGTTAAAAAATGGCTGTTGAGCTCTGAGGAAACCAAACAATTAACAGAAATAATTCAATAACATTTTCTTTGTATATAAATATATTTGTAAGTGTGTAAAAAGTTGTATATAGATTTAGATTTAATAAAATTTAAAGTTAAATAGGTTATAAAACGAAAGCTACAAACCTATCTATTGGTAAGAATTGTTTACAATAATTTTCCTCGAAATTATTTTTAAGTTTTGTTTCAATGCAATGTGAATAGTAGTCTATAAGATAAATTTGTCCACATGTAGATAAGTAAATGATAACACTACAGAGGCCGAACACCAATTCTCAGTGTCATGGACTTAGTGACTGATAAGTGTTCTTTGTTTTGTTTGCCGGCCATCGCAACTGTGTAGGATGGTCAAGTTTATTCCTACCAAATTATATTGTACTTAAAGTGTATTGTTTAAGATGGAATAAAGATAGTTTCATTTCATTTCAGCTTCTCGTATCGATAATATTCCATATTTTGTTATCAAAGGAGTGTGTGACATAATTACTCCTGTGCTAGCTTCCTTGTTCAACTGGAGTTAAATAACAGGAGAGTTTCCTTTGGTCTGGGAGACAGCACTAGTAACACCAATTCAAAAAAAGAGGACAATGTAATCTGTCTAATTTTAGACCAGTATCTGTTCTTTGTGCAGTAACTAACATATCTTGAAACAAAGTCTGCAACCTTATCTGTCCTCAAGATACTGTCCTAAAACTAATCTGTCATTATTTATTTGTGAAATTAATAGCTGTACAATCCAAAGAGAGCATGTTGTACATGATCTTGGCTTCCTCTAAGACTCCAAGTTGATCTTCTCTGAACACATAAACTATGTTGGATGAAAATTTAGGAGGAACTTGGTAGTACCTTGTGCATAGCCATGTATTTCAATGACAAGGATACTTGTCAGTAACTGTAACTACACTGTACAAGTCTTTGTTTTTAAGTCACTCTGAGTATGCCATTGTTATTTGGAAGTGGAACTGGATATACACAGATGCAGCCGTCGAGGTCGTCCAGAAGAAGTTCCTCTCATGGATGGTGTGGAAGTATCCAGAGCTAGGTGATGTGGAACTGCGTGTAGAACTGAATTTATCAACCTCATAACTTGTCAAGCTGTGACTAATTTGCAATTTTTTTATAGAGGGCTTCATGGCCACTCTGGTTTAGTAGAGCTCCAGAATATACCTCAAGAGATCCGTTTGTTTGCTCGTACTTTTGTGTGATTCAGTGGTCAGAAGTGCTAGCATTCAATAAGGCTTCACAACCTACATTTTTCGACAACTATAATGGCCGGTTCCTGAGGATGCTGAAAGCAGCATATGATTAATAAAACACACTCAATGTGGAATTTCTCGACAACCAAATTGACAAGACTCACGACAGCGTTGATTGTCAACTTACTCTGTCTTAAGCCAAATTGAACTTCAGAGACAGGTTGTGTTTATTTATTAACTGAAGCATTCTTACCAAAAAACTTTTTTAAATACTTTTCACAGAACTGGGAAAATTGAGACAGGCTTATTGCGGGGGGTCGTCTTTCTTGAAAAATGGATCTACTTTTGTGATTTTTAGGAGCAAGGGAAAACTTCTTGTTCAAAAGACAAGCTGATTATTTGGGATAATGATCCAACAATATGCTTAGAGCATTTTTTAATGAGCCATACAGACATCGTATTAATATCGTTTGACTTTTTGATTGGGAGCTGCTGGATGATTTTTTTCCTCAAATACAGTACGGTAGCCAGTGCCAATGAAGTTAAAAACTGTGCTTTGGACGTGTGTGGTGTTTACTTTTGGGGGTGGGAATAGAGCCAATTTTTGGTCCAGTCTTCAAATACCATGACTATGATTGTGTCTACTATGATTGTGTCTTTATGTTTACAGCCTCTGTACAACATTGAGCTTGCAGTGGGAGCCTGAGGTCATTGCTGTGGCCCTAATGTATCTTGCAGGCAAGTTGAGCAAGTTTGAAGTGCTGGACTGGGTGGGACGCAACAGTAAGCACATGCGCTGGTGGGATATGTTTGTGGAGGACATCACAATGGATCTACTTGAAGGTTCGTAAGTCAACATTGTTGTATAGTTTTGTACAATCTTCAATGCAGTAGCGTTCACTTGGAGAAAACCATCATCTTATGAAATAATGAACTTTATTCATACAAAATATTCACTTTTTTACGAATAAAATTGTTTGAATAAACAACTAACCACTTTTTCCAGTAATGTGGCAAGGAAATACAAAAAAATCAAGTCTAATCCAATCTCATTGTGGTACTCAAATTATTTCCAACTCCCTGTGGCATCTGCAGTTAACATAAAAAGAAAAAATTTTTAAAACAATTATAATACATATCCTAAAGAACTATAATAATAACGTTTTAGGTTATGACCTGATTCAAAAAAATTATGTCATTCTTATTGAAAAGCCATGCTTTTAATTTGTTACAAAAATCATGTATTTTGTTACCTGCTTTAATTTTAAGTGGCAATTTATTAAAATAATTTGGCTCTAGAAAGAATAATATTAAAATGAAAGAAAAACATTTCATCAATCAAATTTTTAAAGGTTTAAAATACAACACAATTTAAAAGTAAGAAAAGTTAAGTGTTTTCATGTAATATAAAGTATTCTATTTTAGATTTTGTATTGTTTTATACCCACCTATGTTTTATTGCAGTGGTGGTGTCCAACATTTCAGTTAATAATTTGAACTCTTGTTCCTCCTTCAGTATAAATGTTGAGATAACTAATGAAAAAATGTACTACAAATTATTTTTAACATTGCAGTGGTTAGTATACGTCTAATAACAATCGTCCAATTAAAAGAGTTAAATGCCGTAATATTGCTTAAGCAATTCAATTTACTGATGGCATTAGAACATGTAATTTATACTGTAATATTCAAGCACTATTAACATTCCTTATGTAATCTTTTAAATAAATGAATAAAAAATAAGTACATTAGTCCCTCGATTTTCCAAGGTTGTATTGACCCTGAAGCAGCTCAACCGGGGAGGCAATCACATTAATTTTTTCCTGATAATTATGATTCTGGGAAGTGGAGAAGTAAAATATGCAGACAATAAATTGAATGTTGTGCATATACACGTAATATTACAACATTTGTATGCGGTACCTCCTGCCATGTTAAGTAATTTGTTACAAAAGTCAGTGCCGCTTGTAAAACATTTGCACATGTAGTACGGTTAAGTGACGCACTGAACTGACTGACTCCTAGACGGAGCGAGTCACCGCATGCACAGGCTGTTTGCACATACACTGTCTTATTTAATCAGTACAAGACAACGCTGTCAATCGTGTAGGCTTAATTTTATTTTACAACTGCATTAAATTTATTTGATATTGCACGTGTTTAGTTTATTTTTTTTTAGTATTTTATTAATCTTTCTTTTTTTTTGGTGTTTACTGTATTAGAGGTTGGGAAACGGCCACTTACCCAGACACAGTAGATCTTAGTCAGCGAAAGGTCTTTTCAGTTTACTATAAAAGAGTGTTTATCCAGAATGTGGTCATCCAAAGTACTTTATAAGGATTATTTTTGTTCATAAACCAATTGTTATTGGTATAGATCCAATTTTAAACAAAGTTAATCAACCAAAACTTTGTTAGAATTGTTGCATACATTACTACAATGTGAAAAGCATAATACTTACTATAAAGTGTTTATCGGCAGTGTACAAAGGATACTACAATTATGATGGACAGTGCTCTGTCTTGAGGCATGTGTCATGCCACCAGGGACAAGACTTTTTTTTTATGTCAGGCGTGTGAAATCTATAGATTTATCAACGGGTGAAATGAAAAAAAAAAAAACAATTAGTTTTGTTTATGCCTGAACATCAATTAAATATTTATACCTCCAAACAAATAATTCTGTGTAATGTATAATTTTCCTATTTACTATGTACATATTAGCTTATCATGTACAACTTACCTTTAGTTATATACATACTACATTTTTATGTTAGCAGGTTTTGCTTTTCTAAGCAATTGACTCAGTATAAGTGTATAAACAGCAAACGTTGACCTTCGCTACTGGCATAAGTGAATGTTCGTGACACTGGTTTTCCATTTTTGGACCTTTAAACCAATCGGAAGCAAGCTTTTAATAGCAAACCGTATAATCTGAAACTTCAACGAATCGTGTCTGTTGTATTGTATATTTAGTCTTGTGAGGAAAATAAAAGTTAAAACCTGGTAATTTTTTTTAAATTTTTATTATTTTGGGGATTGTTATATTAGGAGAGGTTTCTACAATTTACCTCAAGAGGAATATCAATTCAGTATTACACTGCTCTGTTCCAAGTAATATGTTTGGTTGACATTGACGAAAATAACTAAATTTTTATTTTTATCTTGCAGATATTTGTCATCAAGTTTTAGATCTATACTCGCAACCACAAAATCCTAATCCTCAAGACTCTCCTCCTTTAGTACGTAACCTGTCAATCAAGAAGGAGCCAGTTGCTGTGACACTGCCCTTCTCAGGCCCTTCCCTGCATACTTCACCCGCCCCAGCTGTCAGTAAGTATCACACCATTTGTCCAATCACATTGTCTTTTTTCTATTTAGTAAATGAACGAAAAGTAAATGTACTTGTTGGATTTGTTCTTATATTTTCTTAAGGAAACTAGATTTAAGAAGAGACCTAATGCTCCTAATAAAGACCAATAAATTATTTTAGTTTCATATTTATCATGTAAAAATGAAGGTGGAGAAGAATGATAAACACTATGAAATTCATGATAATCCTATTTTGTGTTTCCTGACATTTCTGAACTTTTGGGTTATTTACTAGATTTATTCATATTAACTTGATCCAGATCCAAGTTTGTTGTATTAGCAAAAAATCTGGTAGCTAGACTGTCACGAATTTGTGATATCCCAGCTACGGCAGCTACGAGACAAAATAACTCTATTGTATAGAGTTTGAAACTTTTTATGTACAAGCCCACCCGCCACATCAAGGCAAAGATGTCTTCGGGTGAATACATCTACACAACTAAAACTCAAAGGGCAGAGAATGCTATTTTTTGTATTTTTACAGTCTCCAATAAATTATATCTTTTTATTGGTAAACAAATGTTCTCCAGTCATATGCCATCGTACATGTATGGGTGGGCGGGTGGGTTAATGCCACCGTATGTGTACGAGTGGACGGGTGGGTTAATGTATGTAAATTTTTTTCAGCTACAACAACCTCAAACTGTAATTCCTATAATGTTAATATTCACATAATTTTTATCTCTCTAGTTTTACCAGTGAAAGGGTTGAAGACTGAAGCAAAGGCTACTAGCAATGGAGAGAAGATACCAACAGTAACAGGGGGTGTGGTGTCTGATCCTAAACTGACAGGACCTCCTGAGGTGTACAGCTACGCAGCAAACTACAGCCAACCTCCCCCGACCTTCCCCCCAGCCAACCGACCCTCCCCTGCACAGTACCCTCCTGCCTACTCCACAGTGCCTCCATTCTATCCTTCCTCAAATCGCTCTACTTATTAATGTACTTTGTGTGAAATTTGCATGAATCTTCTATTGTACATATTTAATATTTGTATTGTAAATTAAATTTTTTCATGTTGATTTGTCGTTTTATTTTTCTATTACCTGTGAATCTACTATTGTACATATTTATATTTAATATTTGTACTGTAAATTAAATTTTTTCATGTTGATTTGTCGTTTTATTTCTCTATTACCTGTGAATCCTGTCATTGTGAAACTTAAAATTCATTTTATCTGATAAAAAATGAAATATATCAATTGAAATAAATATTTTTTTAAATATGTTATTTTATCACAGCACCTAAACCATTTGATATAGTATTTTTAAATACTTTTAGGATTTTATCATAGATTACTAACTCTACCCAGATAGCTCACAGTATAAGGAAAAATCTTACACTGTTTAAGGAATTTGTAGGCAACACGTACTACACGACTGTGTTTTTTAGGAAGCGATGTTGCTGCATTGAACTGCCTCCCTCTCTTCTAACTAGGTGAACTGAACGAGACACGTTTGTGTGTTGTCTGAGTTCAATCTGGCAACGCTGTCTAGTTCAAAGCCGCTCGACGCACTTTAACGTGGACAGTTCACTACAAAAAATGTGAACACTCTTTAGCATGGGAATGATCTATCTGGATATAATTAGTTATCTGTGATATTATTCTGTTAGTTTAAGATACAACAGATTTTGGATTGCTTCGATGGAAGATTTCCTTTATGAAATGGACCATTATTAATAATTGATAGTTCTTTTTATGAGTAATTATTTAGACTGTTTCTAACAGGATGTCATAGGTGTAATCAAAGGGGCTTGAGCAAACCAAGCAACTAAGTCAGCAACCATGAAAATAATTTTTAAAACCATACTCATAGTCAAAAAAATGTTATTTATTTCTTGTACATCAATACAATAAATAGTGTCATGCATGTCATTTAAATCCAAAAACAATAATAATAGTATTGCTGCTGGTTGCTTTACCCCTTGAACAATAAATCAGTTTATTTTAGGCAGTTTTTACAAAAATTTTATTACCTTAAATGGAATTGTGTTAGTTCAAGAAGAGGTCGAAAATTCTTCTTAAGAGTATATAGCCAAATTAATGAGATATTCTTTGAGTAGTTTTTTTTTTTAATTAAGAGAATTACTTTGGTTCTTACTATGAGATTGAATTACCACTGTACATGTATGGGTGGGAGGGTGGGTTAATACCACTGTTCGTGTATGAGTGCATTATGGACGCCAGTAATCTGATTGCGGACCCACAGCTCTGAAATACATTAACAGAATGGAATACTCCACGCCAATCTATCTACTTTTTGAACTCAGCCGCCAGCGTGTGATCTTATAATCAATCAGGGTGGTAATTAAATAGCTTTAAATGTTTTACTTAGCACTGACATATTTACAACTTTTTACCAATGTCTCTTTATTATGTTTAATTAAGATTCAAATTAGAGTATACAATTTAAGGTGAACAGTGCAGAAGGTTACGAGATCATTTAGAGCAACTGTACGTGTATGGGTGGGTGGGAGTCACCAACAAGAAAATCTAGGTGTAGGAGATGTGTTTTGCCTTTGCTCAATCAGTAAAGCATCTCCTAGTTTTTGGTGCAGATTCTTATTTTAAAAAAACGTTGAACAATCTCGTTCCTCTTTCTAGTGTTGAATGAGTTGGTAAAAATAGGTTTTGGTTATGAATATCTTTTTTTGATATTAAAACTGTGTCATATATGTATTAACCTTAGACTGTTAGTATTTTAAGTGTTTTAAAATGCTCCTTATTGAATCATCCAGTTTCAACTTTAACATGGTCCTTTTTGAATCATCCAGTTTCAACTTAAACATGTTTCTTATTATTCTTTTTTTGTACTAATTTGTTATCCATGTAATATTTTGTCATAGAACCATATAAACCAATATAGAAAGAAATGTGGGAGTGCACATAAGCAAAATAAATATTTCTTAATGTTTGTAAATTAGTAAAACTACAATAGAATGACATTTTTGACACCATAAATTCCCAAATTAATTTTTAATAAAATCTCATGAATGTATTCATACCAATCCAGGTTCTGGTCTATAGGACTAAAAAATTTATTAAGTTTTTCTTTTCATTAGGTTGAATCACTAACTCTGCAGGAATAGATGAGATCCGCTGTTCTTTGTTGAGGAGGGGTTTTACCTATATTCGCCATATTTTTACTCATCTTTGTAATTCATGTATTAAAGGTGGAATATTCCCAAAACCATTCAAGCTGAGTAAAGTCATTCCTTTATTCAAAGCTGGAAATAGACGTTTACCAGAAAACTACAGGCCCATTTCAATTCTATCTTCATTTTCTAAAGTCTTTGAATTACTACTATGTCACAAGCTTGTAAGTTTCTTAGAGACTAATAATATAATATCTATCCAACAGCATGGCTTCCGAAAGGGTAAATCTACGTCTTCAGCAATTTTTAGTTTTCTCAATGACCTAACACACTCTTTAGACAAAGGCCATCAATCCCTTGGTATTTTCTGTGACTTAAGTAAAGCGTTTGACTCCGTAAATTATAATATTCTACTTCAAAAACTTGAAAAATATGGTGTGCGGGGTCATGCACTCAAATTGTTTCAAGCCTATATTTCAGATCGGAGTCAAACTGTTCAGATCCAGTCAGGTCATCAAACCATTTATTCTCCTTATAGATCGATTACGTCTGGAGTACCCCAGGGTTCTATTCTTGGCCCTGTCCTATTTCTAATATATATAAATGATCTCCCAAAAATTTCAAGTGATCTAAATATCATTATGTTTGCTGACGACTGTTCTATTTTTATTTCTGATAAATCTCCAAACTCTGTTACTTCAATTGCCAACAATCAGCTTGATATTCTTAACAAATGGTTTTCTGCAAATAAACTTAAAATGAATATCAGTAAAACTAATTGCATTAACTTTTACCAGAGTAATTCCAAAAGGTCACAAAACCAAGTCAAAATTAAAGTGAGAAATGATGAAGCCAAACAAGAGTCATCTGTCAAATTCCTTAGAGTTCATATTGAACAGAACCTAAATTGGAACAGTCACGTTGAGCATGTTTGTAAGAAGCTCCGAAGTATTTGTTTTGTTCTTAGCCGTTTGGCCATGGTTTGCAGTCATGAGGTCCTGCGTACTGTATATTACTCACATGCAGAATCAATTTTACGATATGGTATTATATTTTGGGGCCCTTCAAGTGTGACAAACTTTAATAGAGTTTTCATTCTCCAGAAATGGTGTTTGAGAGTAATGAGTAATAGGAGAAGATTTGATTCCTGCAGGTCACTATTCGGAGAGTTGGGAATCTTGACGCTGGCTGGTATTATTGGTTATGAAGCGTGTATTTTCGTGAGGCAGCATTCACATAACTTTATTACAAATGGCACTTTTCATAAATACTCAACTAGGAATAGGAACATGTTTTCCATCTTGGAACATTCTACTTCTGTGTTTGAGAGAGGCCCATACCATATTAGTATTAGTATTTATAATAAATTGCCACTTAACATCAAGGTTGAGGAAAAGCTACCATTATTTTAAAAAAAGTAAAAACTCATTTTCTTGATAAATGTTATTATAATTTAAGTGACTTGCTGTAGTTTATATAAATTTTAATTTATTTTTAGTATAAGTCATGACGTGTTTATAAAACATCTATCTGTAATTGTTTTAAAAGAATAAAGATGAAATGAAATGAAATCCGGTTTAAATTTATTACTTGTACATCCAGACTCTGTTTTAGTTACTGGCCAAGCAGTGTTACCCTGGTTCTTAAAATTGGAAATAAATATTCTATTTGTTTTATGTTAGCCAGTCTTAACTTTCGTTTGTACACAACTCTAGATTACAAAAAGTCTTCAAAGTTAAGATTTACTCTATACCTAAGCATAATCACAAAATATATTGTCTACCTTAATGCAGGGGTAAACCAGTTATTCATTTTTATTTTTAGAACTTTATACTCAAATATTCAGGTCATAGTAAAATGAAAATATCTCAACAAAACGTTAACATTGATTCTTTATGCCAAGACATTCATCAAAAACGTTTCTCAAGTCGTCATTTGATAACTGGTCAAATTTTATTTTTGTTTTTATTGTGTTTTTTTTATACTGGCGTAGTTTTTTTAGAATCTATTTCAACCCAAATAATGGAATTCCTTTACTAATTTACCACAATTAGTTACAACATTGCCAATTATAGCCAGCCGTCTAATACCTTGTAAAAAGATACAATAGGAATCAGATCTTATAGCATGTGCAGTATAGTAAATCATCAACTATTGGGATGTCTTAACAGATGTTTGTATTTAAATTACTTAAAATAACATATCTTCAATTGTATTTGTTAAGACATTCTAGATATTCTTCTAATAAACTGACAAAATTTCTGCTGTTGGTCTTGGACGAATAAACAGAAATAATTACTGTTATCTCTAAGAACTTATAGCACAAATTTCAAAATCTACAGCAAAATTTAAAAAATCAAAACATTTCAAAAGTAATATCCCTGCTGATCCGAGTATATAACACCTCTTGACACATACAACTGATGCTCCGGAGCAGTCAACTATTTAATGAAGCTCCGGAGTGCTCATTAGATGAACTTATAAAGGATTGAAATTAGTATTATATTACATTTATCAAGAATGCCTCTGTTAATTTATCAAATCTATCAGAAATAACTCTGATTTACCTTATGATCATCTACATCTAGCTTAATCTGACATTCAGAAGGCTTTTCTCTTTGAAAGAACTCTTATCACTAGGGCTCACATCAAAGATACCCACTGGCTGCACTTAGCTCCACATCACAGACTCTTCGGCATTCATAGATACTGATTGAACGAAAGAGATTCAGGATTGAATGCCACATGTGTTAGTACAGGGTAGTCACTTACCAAGGCAGTACTACTGCAGGCTGGGACACAGGACCCAGAAGATTCACACACAGGCTGATCCAAGTTCACTTATTGACTGTCCTAGTAGAGCTAGGACTCACGCCTATGGGCCAGTCTGGGGAGGTACTGTATGGTCTACCAGGCTGAGAGCATTGCCTTCCTTGTCCACGCCCAGCAAGGGCTAGCAAAACAAGTTAGGGGCAAACAGATCTGTATTATGTTAGACAGTCAAGTCTTTGAAAAATCTGGTGAGGGGACCCAACCGTAATCTGACCAAATCACTCACTGACTTGAACCGGAACTACATCAGGATGATGATTGGGTAAAATACTGGACATGTCTACTCCAGGAAACATCTGGCAAAGATTGGTATCTACAGAGAAGACACCAGTTGCGGTTTTGTGGTGAGGCTCTTGAGTCTGCCGAACACCTATTAACTGAGTGTGAAGCTCAGAAGATGGAGAATATTTTGGGATGAGCTCTAAGAAGAAAGAATGGTAGCTAGTCTGGGGAAAAAGATTTTAGAGCTGGTTAAACCGCTTGAAATAGCCACCCTATTCTAGTAGGAAACAGGAGAGAACGATAAACATAAGGTTAAAATGCTATCTAGGAACGGTCTTAAAGCTCTCCTTCCTCTCAGGAAAATAAACTTAACTTGACTCACAATCACCATTGACATCACTGGATTTAAACTGACGGACAGTAGAGAGGGGGACTGGAAGCTACTGTAGAAGGTACACTGTTGTCATGAGAGTGTCAACATATGACACCCACTGTTGGGTCATATATTTACACCTGAGTTAAATTCAAAGAAAATTTACTGGGAGGTAAAACTTTGGAGACTGGATTTAGTTTATTTTGCTATCCAACATGATAAAATTTAAAATGGTAATTTTTTGACAATTTATTATGACAACCCTTCATTAGTATCACATATCACATAGTTCTATGTCATAACCATGCCCTGTATCGTTTACAATATGCACTGTTCTCTGTCACAACCATACTCTGAATTCTTTACCAGCCTCACAGTTATTTGTCACAACCATACCCTGAATCCTTTACCAACAGCACAGTTCTCTTTCACAATCATACCCTGAATCCTTTACTAGCATCACAGTTCTCTGTGACAACCATACCCTGAATCCTGTACCAACAGCACAGTTCTCTTTCACAATCATACCCTGAATCCTTTACTAGCATCACAGTTCTCTGTGACAATAATACCCTGAATTCTTTACAAGCCTTACAATTCTCTTTCAGTGTCACAATCATACCCTGAATCGTTTACTTTACTAGCCTACAGTTCTTTATCACAACCATACCATGAATCCTTTACCAGCCTCACAGTACTTTGTTACAACTATACCGTGAATCCTTTACTAACCTCACAGTTCTCTGTCACAACCATATCGAGAGCGGGATGATACAAGTAAACACATGTAGACGCTCAAGTGAAAGTTCTCGATGTGGCGTTAGGAATAAAAGCAAGTGTTGCGTAAATTAGATGTGTGATTATCAACTAACCGTGGGCGTGCTGAGGCTTCGTACGGCGTCAGCTTCCTGGTATGTTCCCCTTTGTGTTCCATCCTCGGTGGAAGAGAGAAGATCAAGCTACAAAGCTGCTATGTGATTTAAAACCATGTTGTAAGCCTAATGTCAAAGCTCCTTATTATTTTAAACCTGTTTATCAATTAATATTAATTGATAAACAGGTTATATATTGCGTACTGGAATCAGCAGGTGACTAAATGTAGAGTAAAATTATATCATAACTTCTAGCATTACAGATTTAAAGTTCAGCTTGTTTAGTTATGATAATAATAAGAATATCGTTGTTGTGTATAAAATAGTATTATCATATTTAAAAATAAATAAGATTATATAATCTAAATTTTTATATAAATTATTAGATAAATATATGTTGGCAATGTTCCCCTTGTGGTGGAGGGGTTAAATTAAGGCGAACAGGGGTAGTGGCTACGTAGGTAACAAACCTCCTCAACAGGCTGACCCCTCACCTCCTTAAAACTTTTGTTTATCTTGGCCAAAAAGTATTAGAAGTGAGCAATGCTTTATCGTAGCTTGAGAGGTCTTTATCAGTGTTTTAGTTGACGTTTTCTGGAAAATATTTGTTTTTTTATGTTTTAATTTTGATCAGTTTGGTAATTTTTTTTGTAAATTACACGTCTATATGTTCTATGCTTTGTTTCATAGTTTGTTTCTCTATTCGACAACTTATGTTTTGATAGATATTAAAACTTCATGTTATCTGTAATTTACACTAAACTTTTACCGTAAATGAATTAGCTAATAAACCGATATATTTACCAACGAGGTCTGTAAATAAAGTAGTAATGAAACTAATTTTTTTTCAGCCAAACTGACAACACTGCAACTCTGACCATTAGTCATGTATATAGCCAAACAGTGTACCAACATGAGTATTAATTTCATATTCTATTATCGTTATATGAGTTGTAACCTTGATTATTTCATTACTTACAAATAGATAGCTCATGTAATAGGAATACTTGGGCCAGTAATTTGGTTAGTAAGTGAGGTCCGCTACTACGGCTGGTGATTATAAAATCAATGGTTGTAACCAAAATTATTGCAATTTTTTGATGTGCGTTCCAAAAATCAACGAGGACTATTACGAGCAACGTTATGCAATCAACTTTTGTGTTAGACTTGGTAAAAACTCCAACTGCTACGTTTGAAAAATTGAAAGAAAGCTTATGATGATGATACTTTGTTAAGAGATCAAGTTTTTAGATGAAGGCGAGAGAGAATCGGTTGAGGATGACCATTGCTCTGGAAGACCGTTATCATAAAAAAGTGATGGACATTTTTGAAAAATTGGAGATTTGTTGCGAAATGATCGACGATTGACTACGAGAATGATTGCAGAACAACTTGATTTGAAACATACGACAGTACGTCAAGTTTTGACGGAATAATTAAACACGAGAAAGTTTTGTTCCAAAAAATGTCACTGATCAACAGAAAGACAACATAATGGAAGTTTGTCGAGATATTTTGGGACAATTTGAAACAGATGCTGATTTTCTGAAACATGTTATCGCCTGTGATGAATCTTGGATGTTTTACTGCGATCCAGAAACAAGACGTCAGAGTAAAGAATGACACACGTGTAATTCATCTCGTCCGAAAAAGGCAAGAATGGAATTTGCGAATCTAAGGCAAAACTATGCTGATTTCTTTTTTTGATTCCAATGGCATTGTCCATCAAAAGTTTTTTTTAGGACAAACTGTAAATCAATACGTTATCGTGAAATCCATGAAAAGTTATGCAAAAGTCCTGCGCGTGAGGCCAGCCATCAAAGACAACTAGATGCTGTATCATGACAATGCGCCTTGCGTCACTGCACTCTCAATTACTTTGTTTTTTACCAGGAAATATCCCTGCTGTTCCTCAATCAACATATTCTCTTGACTTGAGTCCTTGGGGCTTTTTCCTATCCCTAAGCTAAAAGGCTACCTCAAATGATATAATTTTCGAACTATATAAAAACAAAACAAAATGTGACCGTCCAGCTGAAGGACATTCCAACTTCCAGGACCTCTACGAGGAGCGAGAAAACAAAATTGAGCAGTGTGTAGCTTCCCAAGGGAACTACTTTGAAGGAAATAAGAGCTAAAATGTATTATCGAACCAGTCTTTATGTACAGACCTCGTAATTATAGGATAAAATACATATCACGTAAACATAACTGGGATGATGCTGCTAGTAAGTAGTGTTTGGTTAGTTATTAAAATACCCATTTCTAAAATAAAATAGAAAATACCTTTTTAAAGTAAAACGTAAATAAACACACTTTATTAACTACATCATATTGTGGTTTTGTTAAACTATATCCATTACGATGTTATCTATTCCTATCATGATGGCACCCCACCGCCAGTTCGTATTTTGTATTCATTCTGTGATGTGCCCGTATTCCTGCGTGCGTATGCTAAATCATGACGAAATGCCGATCGGTTGTTGTGTTAATTACTTAACGACATTCGAAATCGTGATCCAATGATGGGATTTTAGCCCCAAATCTCGTCACCCGGCTTGTACTTTTTCCTCCGTCCGCACATCGTGAATGTAGGTCCATACAAGGAGTCGTGACTTTTTTCAGTCATATTTACATTGACGTATAAAGTAACAATTACTTATAAACAGTGTAACCCAGCTACTTGGGGACAAAGTGTTATTGAGATTGTTAGCGATAAATTCTATGCTTGGTGCTCTTAATACTGACACAGCGTCCACTCAATGGTTGCCATTGGCGTGGACACTACCCGAGAAGTCTGGGGTGTCCATGTCGGATGGTAGTCAGCGTCCGGATGTTGAGTAGGTAGAGAAATGAGTATCAGGATTGTAAATTAGCAGAAAATTAGACCAAGACTACTTGGATCGGATTTCACGAAAAGCTGTAGGTTCCTTAGTTGCCCTGACTATTGTATATTGGACTGTTAATAATTGGCCCTGACTTTCCTTAGTTAGTAACAATGACTACACTCCCTCATCTGCACTCATCACGCTCATTCGTTCCGCATATTCGCACATATCTCTACTATCAGCGTCTTAATGATAAATAAATAAATTACTTATAAACAATGTAACGATCTTGCCGAGTGTCCAAAACTGTAAACAGTATCCAATTTTATTTTAACACCTGATTTTATCCATGGAAACATCGTAGTGAGAGTTTTCATTTGACAGTTGTTTATTTAGTTATGTAATGTTAGATAAGACTGCCGAGGAGAATGTAGCCGTTATGAAACAATGAAATGGACTACTCAGTGAATATTACGTCCCTGATGAGGGCCGATGATACTTCTGGGAAACGTTGACACTGAATCGTTTTTATAAAAGGCTCCGTATGATAGACGATACTTACTCACTAAGAGCATGAGTAAATTTAGTCCAGTACTTCTCAAGTACTTGATATCATTAACTATTCCTCTTTGTTGCACCTTGTGCCTTAACCCCCCCCCCTCCCAATTCACTGCCCCCGAATTCACATCTACCAGTATAAAATCCTGTGCTTACTGAGAGGAGATAGAAATAGAGATCCCATCTTAAAGTGCGCTAAACTTGTGTTCAGTTAGTATGTCGAGTAGTTATTTACCCAGTTTGTCATGCTGATGACAGGGCTAGCACCTTGTCAGTCCCTACCTTATTTCCTTAAAATCCTCAAGGAAAAACGTAGTAATTATTACTAAAGATTTAGGGCCCACATTACCCGTTTCTTTTTCTCTGCGGTGATTAGGCCTACATTGTTCGTTTTACTGATTTGTATTTTGTACGTAAAGCCAAACGGTCGTGTATATTCAATTTAAATTCTGACTACACTATAACTGTTATATGTTAGACTTATATTTTTGATTTAACAATTAAGATCCTAAAATCAATGAGTGTCATTAAGACAAACGTGCCTTCTGAAACTTGTGTTTCTCAGCGATTGGTGGGGAACTGGGAGCAAGTGTTGCGACATTTTATGGTTGAGGTAGAATGTCGCTGTTATCAGCCACTCGGCAAGTGTAACTCATAAACAAAGCTTTTACATTCGACGTTTTGTCTAAAAGGGTTGTTAGTATATGTCAAAGGCTCGAGAGGCTTGTTCCTCGAAGAACTCTTTTCCTTGGTTTAGTCACAGAGTGGTCCTGTGGTCCTTATGGTCGCAGCGAATGTCTCAATAGCAGTATTAATAGGGTACTTCTTTATCTATCTGCAGTAATAATTACTACGTTTATCTTTGAGTGTTAAGGGGGACTGACAAAGTGCTGGCCCTACCATCGCACGGCACACTGGAGAAATATACGTGACACACTATATTTTAGCGCACGTTTCGCCCTTCTCTGAAGTTTAGACAAAGTCCCTACTAAAGTTATAAAAATAAGTTAAACGAATAAGTGTTACACCATTTCACAAAGTTGCTAATAAATACTTTGAAAACGTTTCTAATTGAAATGTACTAGATAATAATACCAACCTTCACAATTTAGACGACTCTCGGCTAATCATCAGAATTGCCAAATGTCCCAGATTTTAAGGGACCGTCCCCTTGTGCGATGTCAAAACGCCATGTACAGACAAGGATCATGAGACACTTTAAGTGATTTATATTAGAACGGGACAAAGCTTGCTTTCAAGTCAAATATATTTGACAAGATGTGCTTCTTAAAGAGAAAAAAACTCATAATTTTCTCTCGAAAACGTCGCGTATTTCCCGAAATATATATAAAGTTTGTAAACAATTATTGTATGAATTAGCTTAAAAGAAAAAAAACGCAAACTTCTTAATATAATATTAATCAATTTTAGTAAAATTATATCTTACAAGTGTTTATCACTATACTTGAGGGAAGTTATACAATTGCTTTGCATTGTTATTACTTTCTCGTAATAAACCCTCGGTGGAATATAGTAAACTTCAAATTAGAACACATATTCACACTATCAAATAAATAAAAATAAAAATTTTTTAATGCGGAAGCACATGAGGACATCAAAATGCATTCACAATAGTAAATTTCTTAGGCTATAAATTAGGTTTTAGTTCTAAATAATATAAAACATTTTTTGTGTACATATACTCAATACATCTATTTGTGTATAGGCGGGTGGGTCAATACCACTGTTCGTGTATGGGCGGGCTGGTGGTATACACGATAATCATTGCTGTCTAGAATCAAAGGAAGTATTTAAGAATTGTAGTATCATTGTCATCCAGCATCATAGGATGCATTTAAGAACTGTATTTTGTAGTATCATTGCCGTCTAGAATCAATGTACTATACACATTGTTACTGTATGGTAAAAGTAAAATTAATATAATAGTAATAAAAATATAGAAATTTAGTCAAAACAATTTTATATAAGTTATCAATCCCAATGTACAATATTTAATCAGTAACAAACAAAATAACAATTAATAGCAATAAGTACAAAAACATAATCGAGTTAAAATCATTACATTTAAAATAATTAAAATTCCAACGCTTATTTAGACTAAACAAACATTTATCATCAACAAATAAAAAAAATAATAAGCAGTAATAATACATAGATCTATAAATCATGCAGCTATCATTTAGAACAATTTTTTAAACTTTGTACAAAATCTATTTCATAAAATTCACCTATGCTATACAAACATTTATTAATTAAGAAATGTTTTAGAAACGCTTTAAACTTAAAAAGGGCAACTCTCTAACAAACAATGGAAAAACATTGTGAAGTTTAACAGATACATAGTAAAATGATTTTACATTTTACTGAAATTGCACCTAAGTAGCCCTAAGATTTCACTATTTCTAGTGGAATATTGATGATTGGAACCTAACATTTCATATGAGTAAGGATTTTCTTTAATATAAAGAAGACTTTGGAAAACAAATATAGATGGAACAGTCATTATACCTAACTCTACAGTGAGCACACGAAGGAAGTCCACACATTAACCTAATACATTGTTGTTGTAGTTTAAACAACCTTTCACAAGAAACTTATGACCCCATAACAATGTACCATAGCTTAAGTGACTGTATATTTGAGCAAAGTAAACTGTTTTCAAGACTCTTAGACTCGCAGAAATCCTTAACCTATGTAACAAATAAATCCCCCTACTTCCTTTAGATTCTATTCTTTGAATATGGTCGTCCCAGTTCAAACTTTCATCAGTTAAAAACCCCAAAAAACTAACCCACAATATTCAGAAAAAACACTTTAGATTCTTATAAGGCATCACAAATTATTATAACACAATAGTAATATTAATAACAAAAATTGTTACTTAACCTAAAAAACTTAAAAGATGGTAACGCATAATCCAAAAGGAGGGGGTTTGAAAAATATCCACAGAAAAAAAGCAATGCAAATTATTTATTTTATTTATTTTTGTATTATTACTATTTATAAGTTATTTTTAGTATTATTGTGTGAACACAAAATAAAGATTTAATTTGATTGTTCTAAATTTGTCTCGTTGGTGATGGTGAAACCAACCATTAAAAAACATAGCTCTTGGCCTACCATTACTCTAGTATCCATATCAACGGTATGTTGGTTCGGCACAGTGGCGAGTCGATCCAGTGTGGGAGAAGAATATAATTCTCTGTTTTTACTTCCACCACTCAGTGCGTCTTTCTCGCACTAACGTTTTCAGTAGGTCGCAATCTACGCTGCTGAGCTGTAAGAACACATACGCGCGATGTGGTCTTCTCGGTACTCTTGATGTACGTAACGTCTTTAACGCCACCAAGTGGATAGATATGCTGACATGCTTGAGCGTACTTTCCACTTACTTTCCAGCCTACCTCCTGCGAACAATCGAGTCGTACCTGCAAAATTGTGCTTTGCTTAACGATACGCTAAAGAGCCGGCAAAAGGTGTTTATTATTTCGATCTCCGGATTGTGTCTTATACGGTCTTTTAAAGAGTTATATGCCTGATGACATCCAACTTGTTGGATACTCCAAGGATCTATCTCCCTTGGTCGCAACGAAAACCGTCGAAATAGGTATGCTTATGGGTTGATCAAGTAATACTTACGTTGAACCGGTGGATGCGAGATGACGCCTTCCACTGTCAATTAACCAGGCTTAGATCGTGGTTTTCATATAGAAACGTACACCAACTATCAACTCATTGCGGATTGGAGACCACGAGATTGGCACGCAACAAGCGGTGAAGGATTAGTTGGGGATTGGTTACGGCAGCAGATCAAATATACCACCTACAAAGCAGACAAAGGAGTTATTTCATTAAAAATAGAAGGCTTATATAAAATATCGGTGGACCACATTCCAGCAAACATCGTCCGCTTACGTCTTCAGTGCAGTCCTGTTGTATGGAAATGAGGTATTGGGTCACGTTCCCGGTAAGAAGTGCTATCGTGACCAGCTAGCGAGCGTGCAGGTGTCACATCTGCGTATCGCACGGTTTCCGAGTCAGTCAGCTACCCCAGAGATCACCGGAGTCATGTTGCTTAGCTTTTGGCATGGGAGCGTCAGGCCATTTATCGTCGAAGGCTCGTGGCTGGTAGAGAAGCGTTGCTGGTGAAGAACGGCTCCGCATCGCTAGAGAGTGGCTGAGCTAGAGGCGATGGCCAGTAAGGCTGATTGAGTACGTGGAGTACGTTGAGTAAGTGGAGTTTTATATGTACCACCGGTACTTCCGCAGTTGCCTCCACAAGATGGGAAGTAGACAAATGAGAGTCCTAACTGCGTTAACTACCCAGTTGACGCTGATGCGAGATATTTTTGTGCTCTTTTATTCATTCATGTTAAAGGGGGGTTAAGCCGTTAACCAATAGAGAATATCTCCAGAGGATTACTCCGCTGACTCTTATATATTCAATAATCACAACATATTTTTACATTGAAACTCGTGTTTAGAGAACGTGCCTCAGGAGTTACGGAGATTTGCGTAGCTCACACCAATCCAGGACAAATGTCACAATCAGCTGTTTGAGTGTCGACACAATTGCTCATCAGCTGATATTCGGCGCCCCTTTTAGACCCGGGCCTTGCCAAACTCACGCCATGGGACAGTTCGGAGGCTGGGAGCGTCACGCATACACTCGTAATAATTATATTGCCTTATTTTACACAATCGTGAATAAAAATGTTGTAAAACACCAATTTCTTACAAGAGGGTGGGTGCAGATCTTTGTTTATACAAATGTTAGTTTAACTTATGGGAATGACATGATTATTTGCCCAACGTTGTATTATTTTATGTGAAACAAAACAAAGGCGATCTCAGAACACTTCCACGAACTTTTAATGTATATTGTATAATAGATGTCAGTTAGTATCCTAAAAAACAGAAAAGGTCCAAACTAATTTGTAATATCCAATTATTACTGACGTGCCATTGAAAAACACATTTTCCATCCTTGATTCCTTAACTTCCACTGAAGTTCCTTCTACTTCTGAATCTACTTCATTTTCTGCTCCTAATGTCAATCCAAACACCAATAAGACAACTCTCCACAATGGTATGCAGTGTTCTAACGGTAAAACAGCTTTAAAAAACACAGTACCACCTAGAAGTAAGTGTAATGTCAAACTGTTCAGTGATAGTCATCTCTCTAGCATGTTAGTTAATAAAATGAAATATAATACCAGTGTGTTTAGCTAGGTAAAACCTAACGCATGGTTTAATAGTGTATTGGCAAGTGCAAAAATGGAAACCACTTCTATGAGTAAGGTTGACGTAGTAATTTTAATGGCTTGTACGAACGACTTTGTAAACGGGCGCTGTAACGATTTCACGGTAGAATTGGATGACGTTTTTGGGATTTGTGTCATAGCTTAAGACGATCGCAGTTGGCGTTCCTTTTAGGTATGACACTCCTTCTCTTAACCCTGAAGTTTCAAAAATTAATCTTTCTTTTAAAAATGTCACTTCTAGACATAAAAAAGCATTTTTTATTTCTCTTGATTCGATTTCTAGAAGTTATTCTACGAAGCTTGAATTAAAGTCTTCACTTTAATTTAAAGGGCAAATCATATTTAACTAACCTATTACATAGTGTCATAAGTTCCCAATCTGTCCCGAATCCTCTTCTAAAACACCAAACACATGAGTATAAACTATCTCCTGATAAATTTTCTAAGAAAAACACATATCCAAACCTAATGACAACTATCCAGCACCGCCTAAGATGACCCCAATCCCACCCAAAACTAATTTTATAACCCCCAAGTCGTACTTTTAAAAACAAACATTTTTAGGAACAGCTCAGAAACCTCCTGGTGTCCCCTGGTCACTGTATGTCGCGAGAGTGTTAAGTGCCAGCGGAGCTCTCTCAAACTAATACACCAAAATATAAGAGGCCTCCTCTCTAAAGTTATTGAAAAAGAAATTTTTCTTGAGGAGGAAAATCCTGATATAATTTGTTTTACAGAACATTTACTTAAGCAAGTGCAACTTCAAAATTTGTGTCTTATAAATTACACATGTAAAACTGGATTCTGTAGAACAAACATGAAGGCAGGAGGAGTGGGTATTTGGATTCGTTCCTATATACGAGTAGATTGTCAGGAATTGCCCCGTGAACAAATAGAAGGCATTTGTGAGCTGGCCGCTATTTCTGTGAAGCTTACCGGGCAAAGAAAAATGTTGATACTTGCATGTTATAGGCCTCCAACAAACAATGTTGATGATTTCTTTGAACTTGACTCTGGTTGTCTTGAAAAATATGCAAACAGGCACGAAATTGTAACTGTACTGGGAGATTTTAATATTAATTTATCCAAAGAGACTTTTATCAGCCAACGATTTGTCTCCCTAATGAAATCTTTTAATTTGACAATTATAATAACTTCTTACACAAGAGAAGCTTAGGGGATCACGACCTCTGATCGATCATGTATTCACAAATGTGTCGAATGCTAAAAGTGATTTACTGGTATCTGCATTATCAGATCATTACGCCCAGTCTGTAAGTTTTGAAGTTTCCCTCCATAACATGAATGAAGTTCTTTATAAACATTGTAAAAGTTTTAATGATCAGAATTTAGATGTATTTAAATATTATATATCTAAAGAGAACTGGCATGATGCACTGTTAGCTAAACATATGAATAATAAATATGAGGTATTTAATGGCACATTACAATACTATTTTGACATGGCTTTCCCAAAGAAGAGAAAGAAAGTAAATTATAACAGACAAAAGATGATAAAACTTAGTACATACTCAAGTAAACTAAAAAATAAACTTTATCCATTATATAAAAAAACTAAGGATCTTGAATCAAATCACTATTCATGAGTATATTATAGGATATTAAAGTGCAAGTATCGTTTGGTAATAAAGGATGAGAAATCAACAAAAATATTAGAAAAAATAGAAGCATCTAATAATAAATCCAAAGTTATTTGGAGAATAATAAATGAGAGGAGGCCTCCTAAAAGAATGTATTATTCTGTTCGTAATTTAATGAATAGGAAAGGAGTAGTGACAAATAACCCCTTACATATAGCGAGTGAATTTAATGAAGTTTTTGCCAGAGTCCACTAAGAAAGAACTAATGTCGGTAATAAAAGTGAACGGTCCCAGGAGTCAGTTGTAGATTCAGTAAACTCATCACCAAGCTCTTCATTCTTTTTAAATCCTACTTCTGAAAAAAAGTTCAAGAAGTCTTCTTTAAAAAACAAGAGATCGGAAGGTGTCGATGAAATATCTGCACACGTTTTAAACTCAGTATCAACTATGCTTGCAACCCAACTCTGTCACTTAATAAATTTTTCATTTTCTTCTCCTACTTTCCCAGATGCACTCAAACTTGCAGTAGTAAGACCTATATTAAAGTCAGGAGATAAAACAGATAGTAAGAACTACAGACCAATTTCTATTTAACGGTTATATCTAAGGTTTTTGAGAAAATAATTTTAAGCCAGCTATGCAGTTTCCTAGACCAAAACAATATTATTTTTGAAAACCAGCACGGAGATGGAGATACGATTCCAGGCCCTTGATTGGTTTAAAGCTTACCTTAGTGGAAGGAGACAGTCTGTTCTGATCCCGTTGGCTGATGAGAGAGGGTATCTGCGACACTATTTTTCAACTGAACTTCCTGCACTGAGTGAGGTGCCCCAGGGATCCATCCTTGGTCCTATTCTTTTTATTATATTTACAAACAACCTTCCAACAAGTACTCAATTGTCTAAGCCCTGTCGGCTGTCGTTGTTTGACAATACTTCGGTGGTTTGACAATAATCTTCTTTTCCTAAATACTCTGAAAACTCATTTTCTAAACTTCCAAATTACAGATAGGACAACTTTAACATCCAGTTTTCTGTTAGATGATATTCCACTCAAAAAAACAAAGTTTCTCGGTTTAATCTTGGATAATAGGCTGAATTTTCATTTACATATTAACCATGTTATGAATAAAATTAGTTCCGAAACATTCGCCATTCGCACTTTGCCTAAAACATCAAATACAAATGTCCTAACAGCCTATTATGGACTGATTTTTCTCCACCTAGCTTATGCTTATGCTAGGAGGGAAAAAAATCAGTCCATAATAGGCTGTTAGAAGGACATTTGTATTTCATGTTTTAGTCAAAGTGCGAATGGCGAATGTTTCGGAACTAATTTTATTCATAACATGGTTAATATGTAAAGACACTCATCCTATATCTTTGCCTATCTGGGGTTGTGAGAGCCAAAGAACCCTTTACGTTTTTCGTTTTCAAAAGAAGGCGGTAAGGGTAATATTTTCTATTAACAGACTGCAATCTTGTAGAGAAATATTTAAATCTCGTAACATCCTGATATTTCCATCTATTTACATTTATGAAAGCCTATCACTTCTTAAACAAAATCTTTCAAAGTTCAGTAGTTCTCACACAGATAAATCCAACCTCCGTCCTTCACCCAACCTTCAAATACCAGGACATCGCACAGCTTTCTTCAGAAAACATTACCTCTTTAATGCAATAGCAATTTTCAACAAACTCTCAAAAACCATTCAAACCGAGTCAAATCACTTGAGCTTTCAAAACAAACTAAAATCCTGTTTTACTAAAATTTTTTTACAGCCTCCGGGAGTTCATGACTGACAGTGCTCAAGATTTTTGAAAAACATATAACAAGAGTTTAAATTTGAGTTAAGTATTAATGGTCATTTTCAAGTTACATATTATTATGTTGTTATTTTGTGTATTTTAATAGTCAGAAGTGTTATAATTAATACACAAATGTTGACAAGACTAATGCATGTAACATGTTGATTTTGGTTGAATAAAAGAGTAACTCAATTATTGAGTGCAAGGTACAGGTGAATCAACATATTCGATAACTCCTACACAAACGTTTGAGTGTACCTGTTATCAACGGAACACATAAAAATTACACAAACGTACGTATGTATCTTTTGTCAAAATGTCCCAAAAAACGTTGTGAAAGTATTGTGGGATATGTCGATAAAAAATATTTACATATGTTTGTGTTGCGTTATCATGTACACTCATACGTTGTGTAGAAGTTCTCGAATATTCACCTGTACCCTGTACTAACTGAGATCGCCTTTGCTTCGTTTCACATAAAATAATACAACGTCAGGCAAATAATCATGTCATTCCCATAAGTTAAACTAATATTTGTATAAAAAGAGATCTACACCCACCCTCTAGTAAGAAATCGATGTTTTGCAACATTTTTCTTCACAAGATGCTATCAACTTATCCCACATCACCTACACAAACGTACGTCTGTATCTGTTATCAACATATCCCGTATCACCTACACAAACGTACGTATGTATCTGTTATCAACATATCCCATATCACCTACACAAACGTACGTGTGTATCTGTTATTAACATATCCTATATCACCTACACAAACGTACGAGTGTATCTGTTATCAACATATCCCATATCACCTACACAAACGTACGTATGTATCTGTTATCAACATATCCCATAACCTACACAAAAGTACGTGTGTATCTGTTATCAACATATCCTATAACACCTACACAAACGTACTTGTGTATCTGTTATCAACATATCCCATATTCTCTACACAAACGTACGTATGTATCTGTTATCAACACATCCCATATCACCTACACAAACGTACGTATGTATCTGTTATCAACATATCCCATATCACCTACAAACGTACGTGTGTATATGTTATCAATATATCCTATAACACCTACACAAACGTATGTATGTATTTGTTATCAACATATCCCATATCACCTACACAAACGTACGTGTGTATATGTTATCAATATATCCTATAACACCTACTCAAACGTACGTGTGTATTACTTATACACACGAAAGTATCTGTATGTAATGTAGTAGAGACAAAATATTTTTAGGACCACACTGTATTGCGGTCTTCCTTCGTGAAGGTAGTTATGAATTTACTCTTCCTCACGAGATTCAGTGTGTTTTAATATGCCAGGTGTACGATAATTCTTAACCCACAATATTTAAGCTAGTGCTTTTAATTCATTTACCACTTATTGCTTCTGAAGTATCGATACCGAAGTGTTAATATACAACTACAGCTTGGAATTGGCAGAAAAATAAAAAAATGTACTATCAATTCATGCAATTAATTTTTTAAATTTTATTTAGCGAAGCAACAAAATGATACATGATACATTTAGTATTAATTTAGTAATAAAAATTATAAATTTAAAGTTAGACATTGACTGGTGTGACAAACATATTATATCTGGACCAGAACAGTTTGGGGAGTGATGAATGGGCACAGGTAGAGAAGTGGAGTAGAGACAGTCGTGACAGTATATTAGTCCTCAACAATTACCGGGACGAGGGTCCCATAACACCGCCATTGCAATGCTAAACCCCAGTCGTGATACACTTTCTACAGGAAGCGATCCAAGAACAACAAGAATCATGACAATCCTCTTCCGAACTTCTGAGGTCTGATCAGATGCCATCTTTACTTTCCCGACCGGACACTTTCCTTAGCCTTGGCCGTGACGCCGCCAGACCGCGAGGTCAGGGTTCCGACGGACACCATTATGAGATTGCTAAATTATTGCTGAATAGCGATGATTATCTAGACAATTAAAGCATAAACTCGATTGAGAGTCTCAAGATCGCCAGAGTCACGAAACCGGAAGACCTTACTGAGGAGGTTTTGGTAGATAAATTATGTATACTTAAGTATTTTATAAAACAAGATTTATTTAAATGTAGAATTTTCTAAACTATTAGGTTTAACTCGAGGACAGTCTTTTACACGCAGGTAATTTGAAATAATCAGCTAGCCAAGATTGTGGGTTTATATTAATTACAGTATTTGCAGTCTTATCAAGTTACGGAAGCTCGAGTTTTAAATCGATACTTTCGGTTGTGTAAATGCAAAAAGCCTTGTAAAAATACACTGAATTTTACTCGAGACCGTTTGATTGACTGGAATCGTGAAGTAGTTTTGTAAAATTATTTAAACTATAATCCTAAACACTTTTTCGGCGATGGAGTCTTTTAATAAGCTACAGATGCCGAGTGTTGAGTGGAATAGCATAAATACTGCCTTAAAATCATTTATTATTGTAGGAGGTACATCCGCTAAATAAGCCTAAAGATGCACGTGTGAATGGTGGTAATAGTGATGAATGTCATCAAGTTCCGCAGTTTTGTAATAGCTCAATAAATATTACTCCAGTGATACTGAAACTACCAGTCACTTGACCCAGTAATTTGTTGTTTGTATGTGACTTGGTCCACTTGACCCAGTAATTTGTTGTTTGGATGTGACTTGGTCCACTTGACCCAGTAATTTGTTGTTTGTATGTGACTTGATCTAGTAATTTGTTGTTTGTATGTGACTTGGTCCACTTGACCCAGTAATTTGTTGTTTGTATGTGACTTGGTCCACTTGACCCAGTAATTTGTTGTTTGTATGTGACTTGGTCCACTTTACCTAGTAATTTGTGGTTTATATGTGACTTGGTCCACTTGACTTAGTAATTTGTTGTTTGTATGTGACTTGGTCCACTTGACCTAGTAATTTGTGGTTTGTATGTGACTTGATCTAGTAATTTGTTGTTTGTATGTGACTTGGTCCACTTGACCTAGCAATTTGTGGTTTGTACGTGACTTGGTCCACTTGACCTAGTAATTTGTGGTTTGTATGTGACTTGATCTAGTAATTTGTTGTTTGTATGTGACTTGGTCCACTTGACCTAGTAATTTGTGGTTTGTATGTGACTTGATCTAGTAATTTCTTGTTTGTATATGACTTGGTCCACTTGACCAAGTAATTTGTTGTTTGTAAGTGGCTTGGTCCTCTTGACCTAGTAATTTGCATAAGACTTGGTCCACTTAACCTGGTAATTTGTAGTTTGTATGGGATTTGGTACACTTAACTTAGTGATTAGTAGTTTTCATGAAGCTTGGTCTTCTTGGCCTAGTATTTTTTAATTTTTATGGTTGTTGGCCATCTTAACTTAGTAATTTGTATAAGGCTTGGTGCATGACCAACATTTTATTTTCGACTACTTATACTAGTAGTATTATTAGATACTAGAACTTTGAGTACGATTGTAATGAAAAATAAATATCTTTGCAGTTTGGTCAGAGATAAATATTTTCAGAGTACATCCTAATTCCCACTTCTGTCAAGTTAACATCTTCCAGACTGTTTGTTAACAACAATGGTTATAAGTGAATAATTGTTTTATTTGTTACAAATAAAGTATTCAATAATGATACATTTATTATTTTCTAATTAAACGAGACGAATGCTCAATGAATGCTTGTCCGTTGTATTTGGCCATGTCTGTAATGGCCGTTACGTCAGAAGACTCTCCGCTGGCCACGCCGCTCTGCTCCACATGATGTCACCAACCTCGGCCCTGTATCATCGACCTTCTCAATCACACTTACACGTGTTCACACTCCCTCTGCCATGACTTCATGAACTGAAGGTCCTAGTATCGATCCCAATAACCGGCGTTCAACTTTGATGACATGTAAATTTAAGTAGAGTAAATTTAAAGTCTTTATGCATACTTAATAAATAGTCCCGTCAAATCGGTATGTTTGATTCTAGTGGTTGTGGGTAAACATTACCAGAATCCGAGATACCTCTTTTTTCTCTCTCTTTTTTTAATTTTTACGCTAATGACATTTTTAATTTAGTCTAGAAAAATTGTATTATTATGGGGCAGCGGTCCACCCCTCAAACAAATTTTCAGTGAACCTCCCAGGATTTGAACCCGCGACCTTGAATGTGAAGCAAAATGCCAACCAACAAGCTAGTAAGAGGCCTAAATGTTTGTACTGGAACATCACAAAAAAACTCGTTAAACTGGATGGAGTATTCTAACTCATTTTCATTTCCTGAACGAATTGTGCACTTTTCTATTTAATTAGATATCTTTCAAACAGCTGATATAAGAAATGTAAAGATGATAACGTAAGCTTGATTTTCATTAAGAAATGTTTCGGATAATTTCTACTAACTCTGACATGATTGCATTAATTTGCACCCCTCTAGACTTGTACGGTGTTCTAGAATATACAACTGTGATAATTTAAAGAGAACGTCGGGGGAAGGATGAACTAGGGTAGAGAACCACCCTATAGTGGTTCTCTAAGCAACCCTCGAGGCTCTTTCTAAGCAACCCTCGATTTTAGTTAGTAACCAGACTACACAGGTCATCCACAATCATACTATAGTAATGTAATCATTCTTACTCGCCTTAAAGTACGCACAAGCTGTGTGTCGTCTCTTATCTCAAGAAGTCTTTAGTAAAGGTCGATCAATTTGAAGGACTTTCGTAATCCCACAAAGACCCGCAACCCTTGAAACTGATAATACTGAAAATGAGTAGCAAATAAAAAACTGTTAACAATCAGCATGTCCTTAAATGCAATGAAAAGACAAGAATTAATACAACTATGCTTTGTGAAATTAAATTGAATAAAATCAAGTGAAATTTGTATTTATAAAACTAAATGTAATCATAAACGTTTTGTAGTGCCTTCAAGTGACTAGGAAGAATTTACATTTATCTTTCTTCATTTGAGAGACAAACTCTGAACTGATACGTTGAGCGAGCTCCGTGAAGATGACGTCATCAGACAGACAAGTATGACGTGTCATGGAAACACAGACATCTCGACTATTTATTTTTAATTCTTTGGAACAATTATTAAACGGCCACTCTTCCCGTCGGTGGCTCTAAAAACAGTCATCTCGGCTTTGTATAAATCATTGTTGGAACAATTATATAATTAATTGTAATTTAACCTACCCTCTGTTCCAAACGCTAACAAAGCTTTTGTGTCATAGCGACTCACTAAGAAGGAGTTTTCAAAATTCCACTTCTAAGGGTTAGGAACAGATCCGTAACGTTCCTTTTTCCAAAGAAATAACATTGGCATTAATTTAGTTCAATAATTTATTTCAAACATCTCATACCAGAAACATAAACATGTCTTACAATCTTTCATAATTTAGTTTTCATTTTGGACATATTTAAGATAATTTCTAAAACTCTGACAAGATTGCATTAGTTTATATCTCCCTAATGTAAACATATAGGAGCTTCTAGATTGTAAAATGTTATTTAGAAGAATAGATGGGCTTTTATATTAATGTAATTGTTTGGAGAGAAACATGGATGTAAGGGTAAGCAAGCGTAGAGAACCAGCCCGTAGTCGGGTATTAGATGAATACATATTTATTCTTTAGTTTATGCATTCTACAAAACAAGTAGCTAATTTTATGGCACTAACCATGAACCACTGTCCTTGTATAACCTTGTAAGGGGAGGTTGCCCTAACTGGACTAAGAGTTGTGAGCTCTGTTGCTCAAGACTGTGTGTCTGCTCTTTTCTCCGATCGACATCGTGCATTCCCACAACCATCATCACTTAGCATTTACATTGATAGATTAGATTGGCCAAATCAGATCTGATACACAAATGTTAACATTTAAGTGATATTTCAGGAAAATATTCACGAGTGGCTGTAAGACTACAAATCATATACTAATTAGGATAGACTCATCCTGTAGACGTTTGTAACACAACACCTAATCAGTTCGATCACTACAAACTAGAATAGAAATGGTTGGCCATTAAAGTCTTCTTGGCTACATATTCAGTCCTGCAGAGGTTTCCATCGATTAATGAAGAAATTCAATCACTATTTTCATCTATAGATATTTTCAGCATAGTTATATTGATGACTATTTCACCTACAGATACTTTGAGAAAAGGTTCTATTGATGACTATTTCATCTACAGATACTCTGAAGAAAGGTTCTATAGATAACTATTTCATCAACAGATGCTTTGAGAAGAGGTTCTATCGATGGATATTACATCAACAGGTAATTTCCATCGATAGGTATTTTGAGAAGAGGTCCTATCGATGACTATTTCATCTACAGATCTTTGGGAAGATGTTCTATCGATGACTGTTTCATCTACAGTTACTTTGAGAAGAGGTTCTATCGATGGATATTACATCAACAGGTAATTTCCGTCGATAGGTATTTTTAGAAGAGGTCCTATCGATGACTATTTCATCTACAGATCTTTGGGAAGATGTTCTATCGATGACTGTTTCATCTACAGATACTTTGAGAAGAGGTTCTATCGATGGATATTACATCAACAGGTAATTTCCGTCGATAGGTATTTTTAGAAGAGGTCCTATCGATGACTATTTCATCTATGATGACTCTAGGTTCAATATAACGAAATTTCATAGTAACTAATTTGTAGTAATGTGCATACACGATTTGTGATACTAGATATAAAAATGAAAAAATAGGAGCGGTATAATGGAGAAATAAGACACTCTGGAGAAATAAAAGTATAAAACAATCAGCTCTGATAAACTCCTTGTAAATATGTGACCAATATATTGACGTAAAAACAAATAATCTTCCTACACTTCTAAATTCAAATATCTTATCAGAGGGGAATTCAGAATGAAATAAAAACTACATAAGGAACATTTTCTCGAGGTGACGTTGTTTAATGGTTGACGAACTTTCGTATTAATATTGTATTTATTTTGTTCCGGAATAAGTTTAAACGGGTTTTTATCTTAAGTTTACTTATTTGATTTACAATTCATGTAATTGTGTTGGGCTCGCTGGTTAGATTTACATAACAAATTTCTGGATACCCCCAAAAGGACGATGTCCGAAAATCGATCAGTAAAGTAGCGAAGACTGAAGGTCGAGAGATATGTGCTCCACAATCGGCGTTGGAGAGGTTGAAGAGCCTGGAACGGTCAAGGCCTGGTGGTGAGATCATGTCACCCGACAGCACGCCTGGGAACCTCGTCATTTTCGCGTTATCCTCAGTAAACGGTCACGTCTCTTGGAGCTGCTGATAGAGTTGCATGGATCAACACACGTAGAGTCTGGCAGTTCGCAAATTACCATTGTAACCGGTTTGGTTAATTGAGAATATCAAATTAAATCTTAATTTCTTAAAACGAAGCTCTGTGATTAACTTAACAAGACAAAAACATTTATAAAACAAGTTTGGTACAGTGTTATTGGGTATGTTTAATATATTTTTAAATACTTAGTTTTGAACTCTCACTATCCTTCACCTTCACTAGCCATGTAAATTATCTATCATTAGCCTTTATTTAATGTATATAAATAATAGGTTATTTTGAATATATCTAAAGAAAAACAACATTAGTCAAAAGTATTCACTAAAACATAAATTTAATAAATGACTTAAATAGTCCAATACTATGGAAAATATAATTGCTTGCTGCATTGTTCCTCTCGTCAAGGATGTAAATGTTCCACCATACTTTGGTACCAAATCAAGCAAGTATTTACTAGTTAACTAATTTTCTCTCCGTTTAGTAAAATTCAAAAATTATTCTCATACACTTCTGCTCAAAATTATCGAACACCTCTTCATTTTCTGTAGTTTTTATATTGAAACACTAATTACCGTATGCGTTTGGTTTCGTACTTTTGTAAATGCGGGAAAAGGTTAAAAATAGGACAGTATTAAGTCTTCTTCATTGTATACTTAAATTAAGAAAAAGTAAACAAAATGGAATAAGAGTTCAAATTGTAACAATATTAGTTAACTTAAAAAAATAGCTCACTTATGTATATCTTTTATTGCCTCCTCTCACATTTATAAAAGCTTGAGGACGTCTTTCCACTTCCTCTATGAGAAGTAGGAGGTGATCTTGAGAGACGTTGTCTCTCTCTTCATTAACGGCGAAGAGTGTAGGGGCTGGATCTCGGGCGTGAATATTGACTTTTACCACGTCCCAGACATGTTCAATTTCTACTGGTCGGGACTTCTTGGAGGCCAGTTCATTGTGGTTATTCCAATACCAATAAGGTAGTCTATCACAACCCGAGCAATGTTGGACGTGTATGGTCGTGCATTAGAATGAAATCATCACCGACGATGTTCTTGCAGAATGTTCACCACATTCAGGGCTGGCCTAGGAACACTCACAAATTCTGTGCTAACATCAACAGAAACTCTAACCAAACACAATCGATTCATCTCCAAAAGGCTCTCCCGGCGATATACAGCAATGGGGATACATCTCTCCTATATCTCGCCACACTCGTTGACGCTCGTCAGGACCCCCGGCGATATACAGCACTGGGGATATACATCTCTCCTATATCTCGCCACACTCGTTGATGCTCGTCAGGTTCAAAGAGGCTCACCCTGGTCTCGGTGGCAGTGTTTTCCATTCGTCTAATGTCCAGCCTCGATGTTCTAGAGCAATTTGAAGACGAGCTTTCGATGACCTCTACAGGGTCTCGTGCCAATAGCAGGCCTCCTACTGTTTAAATGACATTCTCGAACACTACGACGGTTAGCTTGAGCAGACATGTTGATGTAGCAGTTAGCAGACACTCCTGGCCTTTGCTCGCAGTTGAAAACTTGTTGCTGCCGATTCCTCCGAGCAATAAGTTTTACAAATTGACCATTCCTACGGTTTGTTACCCTGGCACGGCCTTGTCCTCGCCTTCTACGATCAGAACCAGTATTAAGAAAACAAGAAACCGCTCTTCTAAAAGTAATGCAGTGTACACCAAGACGCCTGGCCGCTGCAGTGAACGAAAGCCAGTTTTCACCAGTGGCCTAGGCCTTATGGCCTCAGGTTCGGTTAGTAACCAATGTTGATCCGCAACTTAAACATTTAACCATTAAAAATACAACAAAATCGAAATAACTGTGTTGGCGTTGCTCCATCATTGCTAGTTAATTGTTATGCCAGGTGCAATGTATGGCCATGTCCAGCCTATATGATTGAGTTGAGACCCGAATGGCGTTGCCCCATCAATGTGTTAGTCGCTAGTTAGGCCAAGTGTAAAGTATGGCCATATCCAGGCCTATGTTGACTGAAGTGAGATCCGGGTGGCGTTGCTTCATCAAAGTTAGTCGCTAGTTAGGCCGGAAAACGCAACTCTTCTGAACCGTAATTGGGCGAAACAAAGCAAACAATCACGTGGTAACCTTAAACGATCTGTGGCAGGGTATCTGACCTAGTTATCTGTAGATGATATGGCATCCACAAGGCCATTCGTAGATGGCCCGTCACGACAGATAGCCGTCGTACACGACAGATTGGCGTTCACCGTAAACATCATCGTGGCTCGTGTTAACCAAGCGGAACTTTGCGAGACGACTCACTCACCAGTGAGGCACTTGTTACTGGGTTGGGTTCACACCATCAGAAAATTTCTTCTTTTTGGTTCCAATGACACTTTTGAGGCAAACGATCAAACAATATGTCAAGTGTACTACAACTAGAGCATGGCAGTTATTATGTAGATGGATCTTTGGCTAGAAGTACGCTTATTAATAAAAAAAGTAAATTTAATCCTTCATAACTATTTCTTTTCAAGTATATTTTTTTTGGGGAAAAAGATTTGTTATACTCTTCTCGGGAAACCGTCAGTGATTGATACTCAGAAAATTCGAGTTAACTTTAAAAACTTAGCTTTTGTAGGCATAAATAAAAATGGAATATTTGATTTTTGGCTCTAAATCTTAACAATTTCATAACATTTGGGCTAAAAATAATAAATTACATTTTATATAATGTGATAATTTTTAACCTAGATAAGTGAAGCATTCTTAACTGAATTAGATTATTTTGCTGAATCTACGAAAAATTTTCTATTTTCAGATTTTGGGAGAATCCAAATATATATAAGCCCTGCTGCCCCCAAAACTAAAATGTTAGGATATTTTGTGCTATAATTTAAATAATATGTAAGGTGTTGTGTTTGGCTACTATTGTTTTTCTTTAGCTTTTAAGACAGGATGGTTATCAGAGTTTCTGTAAATAAGATTCGATCAGGTTTCAAAAATAGGCAGAGAAGCTTTTGTCCTATTTTTTAAATCCAAGATGATCCAAAGGTTACTTGGAACAAGAAAAACCATCTAGCCGTCCTTCACAACCTGAAATGGAGGCATTACGTTAGACTACAAAATTAGTCTAATTTGGAATAGTAACATATTCAAAAAGTGCGGCCCAAAAATAAAAACCATTCAATACTATGAAATAAATACCTTTCAAGGTCAAAAATTAAAATGATTTAAGGTAACTTTCTTCTTATAACATTATTGCAAGTAAAATACTGTATATAGGCTGACTCGTGGGTGAGGAGTCAACATGGTACAAATTTGTTGCAACCAGAATTCTCTATTCTTGTCACCCCAGAGAACTTCGTGTATCCTCAATATTATACATCACTTAATTAAGTTAGCTCCTTTTAAATGAATCTCCAAAAATACTTTGTTGGTTACATTGATGGTACAGCTGCAGGTAGATTCTATAAAACAGCCTAAAGCTAGACATATTATTGGTACCAAGACGCTGGAAGCCTCAAACAAGGTTAGGGCTGTAGAAAAGAAACAGTGGGTCTTCGTTTCTAGGTTAGCCCCTGATGTGACTACCGTAGACTTGGATAAATATCTTGATGAGGCTAATATTAAAGCTGAGTGTGTGGAATTAAAAACTAAATTCAACACTTACAAATCATTTAAGGTAGGTGTAAATCCAGATATGTTATCTTGCATGCTTGATGCCGACTTCTGGCCTAGTGGATCATTAGTTCGCAAATTCATTCCCAAGAGTAATGCTGTAATGTCTCGCACTTTTTTAGGAAAGGGAGTAGTGAATCAGAAGGGAACTTAGACTTTGCAAAGGAAAGTGCTCTGAATTTATGTACTGCTGCCGAAACGACATTGAATGTATGTGCAATAAATGTGCAGTGTATAAGAAATAAAATGCATGAATTAGATTTACTTTGCATGGAGAAGAATATTTCTGTCCTCTGTGTCACTGAACATTGGTTGACTGTGGATGAAGTGCGATTTTATGACAAGCTCCATAGTCTGATGATGGCATGCAGTTTTTGTCGTATTGATGGTTATGGTGGTACGGCCATTTACCTTAGGAGTGACCTAAAATTTAAACCTTTTGACCTAAGTATGTACTGTGAAGATTTGAATGGTGAGTTTTCTGCTGTTCTTTTGCATGATCTTTCCATAATAGTTGTTGCAATGTATAGATCCCCAAATGGCTCTATTTTGAGATTTTTTGCACTCCTTGAGCAGTGTCTTGTTTATTTGACTTCTTTCGAACTTCCAGTGGTAATTGGCACTGATCATAACATTGACTTGCTGCGTCCAACAAGTGATGCTAAAGATTTTCTAAATCTACTCCGCAGTTTTAATTTTTATAATAGTGTGACGGAGCCCACAAGAGGTAATGCTTTGCTGGACTCTGTTTTAACTAACATTGACAAATGGGACTATACTGTTAAAGTTAGTAGTGATACTATTGCTGATCACAGTCATGTATTGTTCTTTTTAAAGTGTGTATACAACTTACCTCATTCTGCTAGCTCCCAATGTAAGACAATTATGTATCGAGCTTTGAGTGACTCAAATATACATCTCTTTAATCATTTTCTTACTAGTTCTCTTGAATCACTGTATCAAGATTTGTTTGGCTTATCTGCAGAGGATGCTTTTACTTGTTTTTTCAATTTCTTTAAAGGAAGTTATGACTTATTTTTTCCTGTTAAACAAAAAGCCAGTAATACCACAAGACAAACCTCCTCACATAGGATTGTGTGCAGCAAAAACTGGTACACCCCTGAACTGGCAAACCTCAAAGGTTTAATTCTGCTGGTGAGTGACAATGTTGATAATAGGCCTTGTCTTACCCCGTTGTTGCGAAAACTGAGACGTACTTATCGTTTCAAGTTAAAGGAGGCCAAACAGGCAGCTGTTGAGGAGATTGTTGCTAAGTCACCTAACCCTTGTAAGGCTACCTGGGAGCTTATAAAAAAAACTGGGCCTACACGTGCCACATCAGTAACTCTGACTACTTCGGCTGATGCGATGAATCAATATTTTATGGATTCAATTTCTACAATTATTGATGGAATCGACTGTGGGGATGCTACGGACGAATACCTTGGAAATATTCCGGATGTACAGCATGAGTTTAATTTTAGAATTGTAAATAATGTAAATATACTTAATGTGGTAAATAAGTTTAAGGCCTCAAATAGTAGGGATATTTATGATATGTCTCCAAATTTTCTAAAGAAAATAATCCATAGTATTGCCCCAATAATTACTTATTTGTGTAACATTTGTTTAACTGAAGGTACCTTCCCTAGGGTTCTCAAAGTAGCCAGAACCATTCCTGTTTATAAGAAGGGTAAACATGATAATCTATCTAGTTACCGTCCTATTTCCTTGATACCTGTATTTGCAAAGATTTTAGAGACACTTGTGCTTCAACAACTGTACGGTTACTTTGAGGGACATCATCTGCTTGTACCTGCCCAATTTGGTTTCAGAAGGGGTCAGTCCACAGTTTCGGCAGTGGACTCTCTTCTTCAACAGATTCTTTCTGCTTTTGAACTGAAGTCATCTACTGCAGTTCTCCTTTGCGACCTCTCTCGGGCATTTGATTGTGTGAGTCACGAAATCATTATTTCAAAATTTAAAAAGTATGGTCTGACGGATGCTGCCCTCAATTTGATCAACTCTTATCTTAGTAGTAGACAGCAAATAGTGAGTTTGAATGGTGTAAATTCCACTCCTTTAAATGTTAAGAATGGGGTTCCTCAGGGCTCTGTTCTGGGGCCCTTTCTTTTTATTGTATACATGAATGACCTGTATTATAAACTTAATCATAATGTCGTACTTTATGCAGACGACACCTCCTTGTTTGCTAGTGATAAAGATTGTGCTTATGCTGAAGCCACAGTTAGACAGTCATTTGACCTTGCTTCTGACTGGTTCAGATCAAACAAATTGGCTCTCAATGATGAAAAAACTCAGTCTATTTTGTTTAGTTTAAGGAGATTGAGTAAGGAACAAGTTACACCTGTAAAATTGCTTGGCTTTACTCTTGACCCTGCACTTTGCTGGAGTGATCACATTGATCATCTTTGTGTAAAGTTAAGTAGAGTTTTATTTCTCTTACGTAGATTAAAACAGGATATGCCAAATAGCTTTCTGAAGTTTGCCTACAATGCATTCTTTCAGTCTCACTTGATCTATGGAACGAGGCTTTGGGGCCACTCCAGCAAGGTCCAGAGTGTCCTTTTGGTACAGAAAAAGGCTGTACGCTTAATAAGTGATGCATATTATCTGGATCATTGCAAGCCTCTATTTGTATCTAATAGCATAATGTCAGTAATTAATGTATATATTTTGCAGTGTATCATTGCCATTAAGAAGCATGAGAGTGGGTACTTAACTAATCGTGAAATCCATTCTCATGTAACACGAAATTGCAATAACATTCATGTGACGGGATCTAGGTTGGGTAAAGTGTTAAATTGCTTTCCTGTTTCAGGTGTGAGGTTTTTTAATCACCTGCCATTGGCTGTAAGAACCTTAGCTAGGCCTAAGCTGGAACCATTGCTGAAAGCATGGCTCTTAGAGAACCCCTTCTATAGCTTAAGGGAATATTTTGAGGCTGATTTCTCAGATTTAATTGGGCATGTGAATGCTTAGTTCAGGTCTGTATTTGCTTGGTTTTCTTCTCCTTGCATGGAGTGCTGCATGCAGGCTTGCCTTGCTTTTGTTTTGTTTTTATTTATTTTAGCTGTGTGACTTGCTAGTTTTAGATAATCTATTGATATAACTTACTAGTTTTGCATGGTGTGATTTTGTGCTTTTTAGTTTGGTTTTATTTTTTTAGCATGATTAGTATTTATTAAATACTTAGAATAATATCTTTTGACTTAGCCTATTGTATTGCAATGTACTGAATGGCCAAATAAATCTTTGAATCTTTGAATCTTTGAATCTTTGAATCTTTGAATCTTTGATTGGCACTGTCTAATTGCCCCTTTAAAGATCCGTGTAGCAAATGTCAAAACCTGCCATCATTGAACCTTTTTTGTGTTTAGAGTGTTACTCATTATTCATTACAATATTACGTTATCGTTCGTCAATATATGGGCGAATATGAGGGGCGAATGAGTGTTGTTACTAAGTAAGGTCGACTGTTCCTTAGAAACAGCCAGGCCATCTAAGGGACCTACAGCTTTGTAGGAATCCGAACCACGTAGTATTGGTATGATTTTAGCTAGTTGACCAGCTTCATACTCAGTTCTTACTCTACACAAAATCCGAACTCTGACCACTACCCAACATGGACACTCCAGAGTTCACTAGTACTGTAGTCTCCACGCCGATAGCAACCATTGAGCATACGCTGTGTCACTGCCGAGTGAAGAACCTATTGCCTTCAATCTCCTCAACACTTTGTCCCCAGTGGGTTACAGTACTGCGCCACCAGTACCTTATACATTGACAAATGATGGAAATTCGCTGGGATCACATTCTCCAAAAAGGTAAGAACAACATTTTATCGTTTCCGAAAACCACTCGAATGAGTGAAAAGTGTTTAAAGTTAAATCCTGCATTATGGATACATACAATTATAATTTATGGCTGTGTGGTAAATCAGTTTTATCATGTATTAAATCAAACCCCCGAATGTTTGTGTACACAAAACTCGAAAAGTGAATGGATTCACTTTAAATTTTTACAGCATTACGTTTATATTAAACTAGGAGACACCCCTCCACGCTTCACGTGTCATCCCCGACTCTCGCTGCTCTCGATACACCTCAGCCTTCGGCCTCGGCATGTGACTTTTGACTAAAAAAATAGTAGATTAACTGTATAACGTAAAATCACAATACTGAATGTATTTACAGTATCTCACTAACATTGCTGATAGTTGATTTGAATTTACGCGCCTCCTTGCCTAAGCCAGGTTCGCAGGCGTTCTACAGGCTGTATTGTAGCGGGCACACCGGGCTATAAGTCGCATGATAATGATGCCATTATTAAATATTTTCTATATAAAGCTTTTTTTACACATGGCAACACTATTAAATTGATACATGGTTTAACAAATCACTGTTATTTAATTAATTTGTGAAAATCAACCTTGTAGAACTTTACTACTTATTTTATCCCTGAACATTTTTATATCTATGTTTTTTTTATCGTGTTGTTAAAAAACTCCGTAGTCTACTATGTTAAAGAACACGTCATACTAGCATAACAATTTAATAATATAATATTACTTAAAAATAACTTACTGTGTTTATCAAGGAACATTACGTGAACATTTCAGTTCCACATAAACATACAACAAGGGTTTACAGTTGAAATACACATAAAGCGCTTTATTTTACCTTGAAATAAAATGTTTTGTACGTTTATAAAATATACAAAACTGTAAAATATTGGTTTTTGTTTAATTTTAAATGTGTACTACATAAATTCGTTCGGTCACATATGTTAGTCATCGTAATAAACATAAAAACGCCTTCATTAATTTAGATACTACATGTGACGCATGGTTGTACGCTGAACGAATCCGCGTTCATTCAAGTCTGTAACTATCAGTACTTGCGTTGCTACCTATTTATTAGTATAAATACCCAATGGTATTACTTAGCCTATTTCAAACATGTTAATTTCATTTATTTTTGTTTAACAGTTGGAGACTAAACTTTTAATAGGACGATGTCAAAGATACAAAATAAACATATTTATTTATTTACAAAACAGCTGTTATAAAAATTACTAAAATAAACCCAATGCTTTCTTATGGAAAAAAGGAAATTTTGAGGGGCTGTTTGTACCCCTTAAGAATGGAATTACGAAAAATCCTCTCTTAGTACGCCTCCAAGGCATAAGATAAACATATGTACTAAATTTCATGTCTCTATCTTTTATGATTTTTGCTGGGCGATGTTGAATCAGTCAGTGAGCGAGTCATGACTTGTCTTTTTATATATTTAGATAAGAGTAGTTTTACAGATTTATAGTTCCTAAAATTATAAATGGGAACAGAGAATTTCAAGCATTTCCCGACCTACCTACATTTCACAAATGAAAAGAAATGTCAGTGCTAAAGAAGTGCTACCACATGACCAGCTGATATATGTATATATTATATCCACATCATATCCTGTAACCTGCAAGTTTATTACTGTAACCAGATTATAGTTTATTTATGAAAAAAAACTGTATGTTACTTTATTCACGATAAAATCAAGTAATCAGTCAATCTTTATTTTTCTAACAGCTAAAGTAAAATATATTATCAGGGTTTAGGTACTTCTTATTATTATAATATACCGGTACTGCACAATTGTAACAGTGAAGTATAACAGATGAAATATTTGTCTAAAGGAGTCTGATATTTGGCGATGGATTCGCAGCTTACTACAGGAAAAAAAACTTTATTTCGTATTCTAAAGGGCTTCTCAACCTAAGTTGAGGTATCCCAGGGTCTAATGACCTTTCCGTCGTCCCTTTCTCTGTCGTAAACAAATTTGTCAAGGCTGCATACACATTACACTTAAATTTTAACTTTTAGTATTTGAACATTTAATTTTGTTTGTAAACAACGCGAAATAAATACTGTTGGGCATATGAAGTGAAATATATTGGTAAAAAAGTCTTAATGTCCCATTAATTTGGGACAAACGAATTAAAAAATATATTAAATTTCATTGGTATAAAAATTTTTAATTATATTTCCAAATATTAAAAGTTCAAATGTTAGCTAGCGTGTGCATGCAGACTTAACTAACTTGTTTATGACAGAGGGACGGACGACAGTGAGGTCATTAGACCCTCGGCTGCCTTAGGTTGAGAAGCCCTTTAATAACGTTTGAGTTACCGGACAGAACTCATTGGTTGCCCTTATGACAGTCTACTTTAATGCTGCATGCAATAAGTGACTGCCAGCCACTCTCATCTGCTCTACAGTGAGCTCATCCCTCTGATGTAACGGGCCGAGGGAGCGGTGCCCATCCGTGAGTGTTGGCATAATACTGTATAGTAAATCATGAATTTTCTATTTATAGATTTTGATTGGCCGGCTGATGATCCGTATTGTTTTTATGGTACATTTTGGCAGCATACAATTAAATATGAGATTTCCTCACCACGAGCCTGCCATTAAAAGTCTCATTTTATTTTTTGGTTTGTTTATAGATTTGTTATAGATTTCTTATTATTTTATAATATTATGAATATCTTTTCAAAATTACTATTTAAAGTAATACAGGTTGCTCGTATATGCAATTTATTCTATAACTTATGCTCTATGTGTGGAGAGCGTCTCACCCAATACCTCTTCTCATGACTGCTGTATTTATCCGATCTTAAATCAGAGTCATAAGTAATTATTTTGTTTAAGTTAATAAATTACAATTTGCACTAGCTATGTCAAGAATAATTTAAATTAATTACAAATTAATTTCATGTTGAATTGAAATATTTAACAAATTTAACAGATCAATATGACTTTATTGATTCATTTGAATCATTTATCGTTAATATTAACAATAACTCCAGCTCGTGCAGTGATGAAGATGTATTGGTCGAGACTCCCCCTACAGATACATGAAATTATAATGTAAATAACTGTAAATAGTTATTTTAAGAAGAAATGGTAAATATTGTTGTACATAATATTCAAAATACTATAAATTCTTTATAATATCAACCTAAATAAGTATATAAAATATCTATAAAAATAAAAGTTTTAACAGGGCCTCTGGTAGAGAAAGCCTTCACAAACGCAAAGAGGACTTTTTTAGAATTTTATTGTATTTATTCTATATTACATTTTACTTTATAAGAAGATTGAATATTACAATTAAATATTAATTCTTGTCAATAAACAAAAATCATTTTGTAATACGGCTAGTTTTACGATACATTTCACTTGATATGCCTATTTATTTCACATTAGCCTATAAAGCTAAAAAAATGACTAGGCAGTTTCTGCAACAATTATGACTTTGTCAATGACATTTTGTTTCAATTACAGTAAAAATGATTATGATTATGATTGGTTTACAGAAATTCTTAAAATTGCACGATTAATTTGGGACTAAAACTAACACGTATTAAAAAATTGACTAGATTTAATTTCAGTGTAAATTATTAAAAGTTCAAATTTCGACTAGAGTTTGCATGCAACCTTGATAGGGGGACGGGTGGAGGTCAAGTCATTAGACCCTCGGTTGCCTCAACTTAGGTTGAGGTATAGAAGGGGAAAGACCCAGTACAATGCGTGCTACCCGCCGCGCCCTCCCCTCAGTTACATGCTACGTCATCACTGTCCTTACACTACATACAATCATTTACTGATATAGAGCCTATAGTTAAACCCATAGTCTCACAACTTATTTGGTAATTTTAACAATTCAAATCAAAGAGTTAACATTTCTAACTAGTGAAACGAAGGTAGCAAACATCTAGGGCTACAAGTTTCGCTGATGTCAGCAACTCTGTCTCTGATGTTTATTAATGACCAGGGGACAGTTCTGCACGCTTTGCGTTCTTACCCCTTCAGTCGCTACACTCGTGTCACCTCGGTTTGTTAGATACGTTATCATTATAGTTAAGCTGCTTACAAAACGACCTACTAAAGGCTCCAGCGGCAGTAATATACACTTAGTGGTGGAAAAGAGACAGAGAACTACTTCCCTCACTTTGTAGTTCAATTTAAAATTGTCATGCCCACCAGGAGACGGTAGGCTGCGGGCTGGCAGCGCAGTACCAAGCCCAGCCCACTAGTCATCAGCAGTAGTGATCATTGGTTGGTTTGATTAACACTAACGAATCAAGGTCAGAACAATTAAATTAAATCATTCATTATTATTCAAATAACAATTAATAATAGTAATAACACAATGAATAATAATGTAAGCAATAAATAGCAAGGAAACAAACATACAGTACATTACAGTTTTTTTTTTCAACTAAACACTGTTGCGGAAGTTGAAAATTTGAAATAAGGCAGCTCAGTGGTGGAGAGATTCCCCTCGGCTGCTGAAACCCCTTCATGTGCGAAATATATTACACAGGTCGTTTACAGTCTGGCCTAATTATATTCAGTAAACTGTACTGTATTAAAGCATCAAAGCAAATGTATAGTATTGTTCTTGTTCATTAGTTGTGTATTTTTTGTATTGACGTTCTTATAAGATAAAAGAGTTCTTTTAAAGGATGTTTTTATTGGAACTTCGAAATGTCTTTTCCTGGTACATCTCTATAGTAACAAATCTGCGTTCCTTTAAAATGTCAATTTAAAGAGAAGTAACAAAAATAATGTTAATATTGTTTATTGTACCACCTGGTTTTTTATGATGTAGCCTATTACTATAAACAATACGGGTTCAAATCCATTCTAAATATACGAAATATTTACACCATCATAAACATTCAGTTAAGTTTCAACTAAGCGTAAATTTAACATACAGAAGTAGTTTTCTAAACATCCTCAAGTGAGAATGGTAGGTTTTGCTTTTCATCTAGTGATACAGATATAAGAAAATTTAATTCATGTACATCAAGTACAGTAGATGTTCACTGCACTAAGGAGAAGCAAGTAGATGCCTAACGTAAATAAATACTACCGTTCTGTAAATAAATACAAGCCTACTGTACATAAATACTACCGTTC
>JAQJVL010000265.1:67500-200000 GCA_035578905.1 Stictocephala bisonia
GGTTAGTAAAAATTACTACACTCGTTCATCTACAATCGTCACACTCATTCGACTCTCAATTTGCCCATATCTTATATTATATATATTCCCTTATATATATAATATGTTAAAAAACGAGTTATAAGCATAGTGGTCTATATAGCTAGGTAAGTTAGGAATAAGTTTTTGTTCATTTGGTAGTAGAAAAAAATTAAAAATAAAAATGCAATAAATTTTGTTATGTTAACTGATAAATACCCTTGAAAAATATGCTGTAAGTCGTTGATATGTCTTGTTTTATTTTTATCTCTTCTGTTAGTTTATAAATTAATTATGGACTTAGTAATCTTCATTATTTCTTATTATGTTTAGGTTATTGATAATATAAAAATATATTTGGAAACTTGTTCGCAGTGATAACAATAAGGTCACAATATTGTTGTTGAGAAATCATGTTGTTCTTTTAATTTTATTCTATTAATATATTAATTATTAGTTATAATTTTACGATATTGTTAATATTTATTTTTATTCTGGTGGATTGAAAATAGACACTGAAGCACCGTCGCCATGAGCGCATATAATTTATTATGTACATATATATCTGTAGTTTTTGTATGTATATAAGAGCACGCAACGACAAATCTTTTGATTTGTTGGGACTCGTACTGTAAATACTTTGAGAAATAAACTTCTTGTATCTTGTATCTTGACGATCGGCGTCTTATGAATGAATAATAATAATAATGTAGAAAGCTACAAATTCATTTTTATAGTGGTAATTAAAATATTTTTAGTTTTTAAACCGGGAAGTATCTTTTTACTGATTATAAATGTCAAAAAAATTAAGCAAATCGGAAAATTTTAACTTATAAAAACTATCAGGCCTTAGTTGTGATTCATCTAGACCGGAAATAAATTAGCCGTGGGACAGAAAGGAGCCAAGCGCTCAAGATATACAATGTTGCCATTTTGTGCTCCCCTCAGAGGTAAAGTTAGCACGAACTATAGATTAGGCATTTAATAAAAATTATTTCAATTCAAAACCAAAACCTTATTAGGCTTAAATACACATAAATATGAACATAAGTGTAAATATAAATATAATCTTCAATGGAGTATTCATTGATAAAAAGTTCTAAAAGCTATTTGTGACAGAAAAGTACAGAATGTTGAAGTGTGAATATTTTGACTGTCTACTATGGACGGGACTGACTCTACGCCAAGAGGTGTGAAATGTAAAAAAATCATGTTTTGAACGAATTGAATTTTAGCATTATTTTCAATATGCAACATATTGGTTAGAGTTATGTTGATAAATAAATGATTTAATATCTGTTTAATATATGTGTTTTTATTTTCCTATTAATAATAATAATAAATATTAGCTTACTTTATTCAAATACAAACTTACTTTTAATAAATAAAAACCTTCTGTAAATACCTACTCACATACTGCAAAAATATACTAAACAAATGTAACTAAAAAGTATTTATTGCAATATTTACTATTGCGCATTTTTGTATAAAACAGCCATCAACTGCTATTGTATTTCGTTAATATATTAAAGCTAATCAAGCCTTTTTTATTGTATCTATTGTAAAATGGTTTACACCGTAAATAAGAAAAAACAAAACTAACTTACTGTAAATTAATACTCGACTTCTGTCATTAAAATTAATGTTTTTGTCATTTTAAAAGTAATAAATTTAAAATATATTAATTTCATTTGACTAGCAAATGTGCTAAGTAAAGTTAGTTTATTTATTTTGTTAGGTTAGGACATGCATTTTGTTGTTATTGTTGGTTAGGTGTACGAGAGGACTTAATAGTCCTAACCTCGTCATTTGTACACTTTGTTGTCAATAAAGCCATTTTCCATTATTATTAAACACTAGTCTAATGATAATAGATTCTCAATCACTGCAATTAAACACTTGCCTACTGTAATTATATATTAGCCTAGTGTGAATTAAAACTAAAAACTACTACTCATTCAGAAATTTAAAATAAGCATATAACTAAATATTATCACTAAGTGTAAAACACTAGCCAATTGTAAAGTAATGCTAAACTACCGTAAATGAATACTAACCTTCTGGAAATAAACACTCATTTACTGTAAATAATCACTAGCCTAATTTAAATAAATACTAGCTTCCTACCAATAAATAGTACCAACTCTAAATAAATTGCTGCCTATAAATGTAAATGAATACCAACCTTATGGAAATAACCACACATTTACTGTAAACAATTACTTGCCTAATTTAAATAAATACTAGCCTTTCACCAATTAACAGTAACCAATTCTAAATAAATAGCAGCCTATAAATGTAAATGAATACCAACCTTATGGAAATAAACACAAATTTACTGTAAACAATTACTAGCCTAATTTAAATAAATACTAGCCTTTTACCAATAAATAGTAACCAACTTTAAATAAATTGCAGCCTATAAATGTAAATGAATACCAACCTTATGGAAATAATCACAAATTTACTGTAAACAATTACTAGCCTAATTTAAATAAATACTAGCCTTTTAACAATAAATAGTAACCAACTTTAAATAAATTGCAGTCTATAAATGTAAATGAATACCAAGCCGCCGACTTATTTTACAAAAAACGAGATGATACAAATTTCACAATTCCTACATGTCATAATATCTGATGCAGTGAGGTAGGACAGGTTAAAAAAGACGTCTGTATGTGGACAATTAAAGAAGACTAGACGAGTTGTTGACTTTAGGGTCGTGGGATGTCCTGAGCCCTGACCCCTTATACAACTAACAGCTCTCCTAGCTTGCGCTCACGTCTTGACGAGCGCAATTGTTGCACTCGTTATCATATCAGTGGCAAGTAACTACCATTCCTGGTTACTTCCACCAAGTGTTGAGGTATTTACTGAGCTTTGTTTGTATGTGTATGTATATATATATATATATAGAATTTGTTGTTTATTTGTTGCAGTTTCTTACAATGCATATAATGTTGTTACTAATGAATAATGCCAACAATGGAAACCAAACCTAATTTTAATGACATGAATAAACAGCTGTTCATATGAAATAGCAGACTGATATGAAATCAGCTGTTCACAGTACACACATATTTAAAATAGCACTAGCCTTTGGTTAATGCGGCAAAACATGGTTTTACATTTTGAAGCAAAACTCGGCTTTTTCCGTTTTTATTGAAGCTTTATCCGTTTTTGTTGAAACGAACGCTGTGAATATTATAATAAGATTTACTAAAAAACATTATTCTTGCATTTTGTTTGTAAAATTGTCAGTTTTTAGATATTTCGGTTATACAAAATTAAATGTCCGCCGTTTTGAAACGGGTAAATTTTATTTTTTTATATTTTCATTAAAAATATATCTACTATAGAGTAGTACAATCATGAAGTTTCACAATTGTACCTTCAGTGGATCCAAAATTATCAATTTTTATATAAAATACACATAAAGACAGATAGACGGAAAACTAAAGGTTTTAGGACATACCTTCATATGAAGTTTTTTGCTCATTTTTATGTGTACAAAAACATCCCAAATTATTGAAAAAGTTTTACTGAACACCCTGTATGTACACACATACATGTATATGTACATGTATATATGTGTGTGTGTATATTTTTATGAAATAACTATATATCTCATCATAATCGTAAAGAGACAGCTTTTGACCGTAAAAGTTCTGGGTTCATCACTATAAAACTTTGGTGGCAATGTGAGGTGACCAGACACAAATTATATGGTAAGGATTACCGCCAATTAGAGCCATCAGACAATTCTTCAGTACTCTAAAGCCTTTATGAATTGGTCTGCTTCAACAGATGTAATTTGTGAAAATGTATATTTTCGATAAAGGCAAGAAGTGTTTTAGGGTGATGTTGATATGTGAAGCTATTTGTCTGATGAGAGGCAGATCATATCTAGCGTGTGTCGTGCGGTGCCTAGTTCCCACGACGGCGGCTAGATGTCGTCTATAGCTCCACTTAGCTCACTACTATGTCGTAACTATTTAGTCATTAGTCCGGAAGCCATGCCTTCCGCCTGGGGACATGACCGCCAAGTTCATTATCAATGGGATCGTTTTCACTCGTTGTCTTGAGCAGCCACGACCTGCTCCCGCACGCGCACCGAGGCTCATCTCCCACCCTCGCCCTCTCTATCTCCGTAACCGGTTATATTATGATGAGAGATCGTATGGTATTTGTGTCAGAGTACAACTGCATTCATTAATTTGGTATACAATTACAATATGATATCACATCGTCAAGAAGTACCACTGTAACTGTTACTAAACAACTTTAGGAGCGCTGTAGTGGTGTTCATTTACAATCCATTATTATACAAATGACAATGTCTGTTCTAATCTCATTATACTATGGCATTGTTATTTTCGGCAATGTTCATATAAAGAATTCACCCACCCACCCGCCCATACACGTACAGTGGTATTCATCCGCCCATTCACGTACAATGGTATTCACCCACCCACACATGTACAGTGGTATTCACACACCCGCCAGCTCATACACGTACAGTGGTATTCACCCACCCTCCCGCCCATACACATACAGTGGTATTCACCCACCCGCCAGCTTATACACGTACAGTGGTATTCATATTTTAAAAGATTTTCACTGGGTGACATGGGGGTTGAGGAGGTTGATACCATCAATGTATATAAGAATACCACACCCGCCCAGCCATACACGTACAATGTTATTGAACCACTTGCGCACCCTCACATGTAGAGTGTTATTGACCCACTCACACACCCATACACCTACAGTGGTATTCACTGTCCTGGGGGTGCGGTTAAATAATGCGCGTCGTAATATTTATCAGTCTGAGATGAAACGTGGCAAGAGTTGACATTGTTCAGTTAAAAGTCACCAAAACCCGTAAACCGACTAAGGGATATTGTGTTGGCCAAGTGTATAGGTGCAATACATGTGAAGTGGATGTTGGTTTGAAAAGGAAGAGATTAGATTGTTGCGTCACTGAGCTACAATGCGTGTCCAGGTAAAATATTGTTCTGAGCCATTACTACGCAGGAACTTTTCTGTTTATTCGGGTGGCAACCATTATTGCGTTTATCAATCAAACAAGTAAGTGTTATCAAAGAAAAATTAAAAATCACATTGGAGGCATTTATAATTTATTTATTTATTCGTAAGACGCCGATCGTTAAAATATGGTCAAATATGGATTTCGAATGATTGCGATGAGTGTTGATGAGCGGATGTAGTCATTGTTACAAACTAAGACCGACTATTCCTTAGAAAGTGTAATTAATCGATAGTGCAACGATAAATGAAAAGTCGGAGGCTGTCAGCTGGCCCTTTTCAAAAATAATAGTTAGGAAAAAGAGATACTGCAGTAATAAGTAAAGCTTGCTTTAAAACATAAAGGAAAATATCAATCAGTTGACACTTAGATTATGTATGTAACCAATAACATGTCATCCATGTTTGTCAACGTTTTGTCGCAGAGTCGCCGGCTGACGGCAGCAGGGTAGCGGCAAGTCAACATTTACATGTGGCTGGGCCGCACGAACACCACCTCCGATCACAATAATTAATTTCAATCGTGCAGCAGTTGTTAGGAAAGGTTGCGCCTTATTGCCCCCTTGGATGCAACGCGCATCCCTCCAGTTGAGCAACGGACTGAGCCCACCGATCCTTGCCTGTAGCTCAGCGTCTCATGGCTGTCGAGTGACCTAGCATCTCGTGGTTGTGTCCTGGCCTAGCGTCTCATGGCTGTGGAGTGACCTAGCATCTCGTAGTTGAGTCCTGGCCTAGCATCTCCTGGTTGTGTCCTGGCCTTGCACCTCATGGCAATGGACTAGCCTAGCATCTCGTGGTTGTGGACTAGCCTAGCATCTTGTTATTGTAGACTGGCCATGTGTCACGTTGTTGTGGCCTGGCCTCTCGTGGTTATTCCCTGTCCTGGCATTTTGTGGTTGTGGACTGTTCTGACATCTTTTGGTTGTGGACTGGCCTGGCATTTCGTGGTTTAAGCCTAATAGTTTTATCAAAATTATATTTTCAACTGTATTTAGTTTTTAAATTAATATAAAATTTTCGGTTGGCTACTACAATGTGTAAGTTTATGTTCAATTTTTTATAAGTATGTTTTACGGTTCGGTAATATTGTTGCTAGTCTCACATAAATGTACTAAAATGCAGAATGGATTATTCAGCAGTTTGAGTTATATAATTTCAAAAAGCTTATCATTTAGATCAGTGCTAATCCCGTCTGACTGTTATTGTAGGCTTCAAGGAATATATTATTCCAGTGTTAGGCCTACTTAAATATCTAATCAAGCACACAGTTCCACCTGTCATGGAGCAGTGATTCAGGTTCACTACGGATGTATACAGTTAATAGAAACAATTTAATGTCCGAGTTTAGACATTTATAGCGGGATTTTCCCGGAGTGCTGATCATTCAAACACAGCCCAAAGCATTTATTTTACAAAATCAGTTTTTCGAAAAAGCGCCATTAAATATGATTATTCAAAATTTGATTAAACAATATGCCCACTAAACCGCTAACATTAGTCTTAATTTAGGTGAGAAGTGAGAAAGGTCTTTCATAACGTTGAAGATGAGCCAACTCAAGTGCGACTTGTTCCCGCCAAGGATTAGAACTAGTCTTTCCGTTCTTACAACATTGAATGACATTACTTCATCTGATTTCTCAAGTCATGTAGAACCAGTTTATTGAAGTAATTATGTAAAATCCTTTACTAATCACAATCATTTAAAAATGTTTTACAGTTATAATATTATTTTTCTTAAAAGTGTGACTTCGATTCAAATAATTTTGTTTGATGTTCATGAAGACTGGATGTAATCAGATGTGTACGTTTTATTTTTTCTACCGTTCACCGAAGTATGACTTTTATAAACAAATAATAATTTATAATGACGGTTTACTCGTATAATGACATATAATTAAAGAGTCACGTGGCATGCACGGACTGAAGTACACCTACGCAGTCCAGCCAAGTAGGCAATGGACAGTTTGAAATGCTAACTAAAACTACATAAACCATATGATTTAAAAAATTTGATGAGATATATGGAAAAACCATTCTGTGCAAATAACTTTATTTAATAAAAAAATTGAAGTCTTCTCACAAAATATTTATTAATATAATTTTAAATAAAATATTTTTACCAACATAAAAATCTCCCAAAAACATTCAGAGTAAAAATGTTAAATAAGATAGAATATGATAACATTGGAAGAATATAACATAAATATGAATAATCAACTAAAAATGGATTGATGGAATATGTAAAGCTAATGTCAAAAAATAATAATTTGTATAATCATCAGTATATCTTTTAAAATGATCAACATCTACAATTCTAAATAGATGTCCAGACTGTACTACAAAGGACAGATTCAGTTGCTGTACAGTTCAGTAACAGGCAGGTGCATTGTTCTTCAGTAACAGGCAGGTGCATTGTTCTAAATAGATGTCCAGACTGTACTACAAAGGACAGATTCAGTTGCTGTACAGTTCAGTAACAGACAGGTGCATTGTTCTAAATAGATGTCCAGACTGTACTACAAAGGACAGAATCAGTTGCTGTACAGTTCAGTAACAGGCAGGTGCATTGTTCTAAATAGATGTCCAGACTGTACTACAAAGGACAGATTCAGTTGCTGTACAGTTCAGTAACAGACAGGTGCATTGTTCTAAATAGATGTCCAGACTGTACTACAAAGGACAGATTCAGTTGCTGTACAGTTCAGTAACAGGCAGGTGCAATTGTTCTAAATAGATGTCCAGACTGTACTACAAAGGACAGATTCAGTTGCTGTACAGTTCAGTAACAGACAGGTGCATTGTTCTAAATAGATGTCCAGACTGTACTACAAAGGACAGATTCAGTTGCTGTACAGTTCAGTAACAGGCAGGTGCATTGTTCTAAATAGATGTCCAGACTGTACTACAAAGGACAGATTCAGTTGCTGTACAGTTCAGTAACAGGCAGGTGCATTGTTCCTGTTTTGAGTAAATAAGTTGAATTACGTCGCCATCATGCAACAGTAGCTTAGTGGTTAACACTACTGCTTCAAATTCAGAGTGTCACGGGTTCAAATCCCGGGAGGCTCACTGAAGATTGCTTGATGGCTTTGGACCGTTGTCCCTTAACAACGTTTGTAGAATAAGTTAAAAATGCCTTTGGCGTAGATAGACTAAAACAAAATCACAGCATTAAAATAAATATTTAACAAATACAATCAAAAATAATTCTACTATGAAAAGAGAAACAAACTTGGACTAAGTTTAAAGTATGTTTGGTCATTACAAGTAATGACATGGCATCGAGAATATATAGACCTATCACCAGTAACCAAACATTGAGCTTGGAGAGACTGAAATTGAAAATGGTCGTTTTAAGTAATGAAACAAAATTAAAACTAAACACACTGGTTTGGACTTTATCAATATTACGTTTAAGTAATATACTGATAAGAGTAAAGAAGAGAATATGATCCATTATAAATAAAGCAATACATACAGGGTGTCCCAAACGTAAAGTGCCTAACTTCGGGAAATGGTTGTATAAGTCAAAATAGAGAGAAAATTAAGATTACAATTTTTTCAAAAAACACTTCTTTTCCCAGATATATGTCAATTTTTTTTAACAAAAGAATTTTTCTTTACAATTAGGCTTAACCTATGTTTATGAAACTCGCTATGCATGTTAAGATAATAGAGCCCTATTCGAGAAATAAAAATCAACTTGATCTAATTTGAAATTAAAAAAATGTGGCACTTTACTTTTGGGACACCCTGTATATAATATGAATATACAAGGCGTCTATTTACACCCTGTATATAGTAAATATGTATATATATTTAGTCAAACCAAAACTTAACAGAAAAAAAGACAGAAAAACGAGTTATTCAGGTGTCAGATTACAATATATATTTCAAGTTGGTTGTAAGATCCTGTCTGGACACACCGAGACGCCTTACTTTACTCTGGATATACTGTAAGACTACCTCTCATTATTATAGCTTGGAACTCAAGGGCCAAAAATGATTAAGTTAAAAACTGTCGATATTAGTCCATAAAAGAAAAATAAATTAACCTACTCAAATAGTTCTTCCTGTTTGACAGTAATTATTGTTTTCATAAGGGGAAAAAGTTAATAACATTAAAAACTTGCAATTTAATTTGCTAAATTATGCAGCTGATTAATGTAAGATCATAATGATAATATCAGTAATAGAAAATTGCAGACAGAGTTAAGGGTTGTTTAATTAATTTTACAAGGGTTTTGACGTCTGAAGGTATGTGTTTAGTAATAATAAGATAAGCACTTGTTACTATTTAAAAGGCATAGTGATTGCATGTTAATGGAGATGAATTGTTCATAGTAGTAACCGCAGTGAGTCAACCTTGTGTGTTGGTTAGTGGTCCTCGCAGACATTTGGCCCAGGTTTTTCCTTAATAAAATAAACATGGCTAGCTCAATGTAAAGCGTTACTCATATATTTATTTCTTTATTTTTATTTCAATTTATTTCATTAGTATTTATATTACTTTGCAAAGATCATCAAATAGATAAATATATTATTCAATAGATTCATTTTAATCACTCAAAGTGTTAACTTACACAAGTGCCTAAGAGCTATTTATGAAACCCACCCCCTCCACTAACTTACCTCCACATGGACTAACCAACTTAAAAAGTAGGCTACGAGTCACCAAGTGTCCTCTCAATCGAGTCTTAAAAATGTCGTGTCCGGATTCGAACTCCTGATAAAGTAGGCAGTCGTTCCACCGTGTAGAGCAATACGAAAGGAAGCTCTCGAGACCTACGGCGTGCACACAGCTCCCTTATTTTATAAAATGTTTAATATCTAATAAAAAATCACTAAGCTTGTTAAACACACTTTAGAAATACTTACTCCACAAGAAATGTATAGGAGCTATTTTTGAGCCAAAAGGTTTCGATATGAAATATTGGCCAATGTTTCAATTTTTCTAGTGATTTGAGCCCTAAGGCCCATGTGAATGACGAATCGCCGTTCTTAGATGTTTGGAAGTGCGCTAAGATTTGATAGTCAGTAAGAAATAACACACATAGATTTAAAATAGAATAGAGTAGAAAATTCTATTTTGAAACAAAATATTTTACAAATGTGAGGTCAGGGCCCGATGGCCCTTAATATCTATTAGAACACACATAATTATACTCTCTGCTCTCCTATATAGCCGTACCGTCACTGTCTCAATGAATTGGAAATTATGAAGACAGGAAGAAACTTCCAAAGGTGGCAAGCAGTTAAGTAAGTGATCTGTAGAGTTGGGAGGACAGATTGTATCTCGAAGATCGATAGTATCAATTGTACGCTCTTTATTCATCCATATTTTACGAAATATGGAATGTAACATGTAGTTTTATGAACCACTATGAACTTTTCACATGAAAAATAGAAAATTTACGAGTTAGGGGGTTTTCTAGTTAATTTTAGTCGATATAATTTGGGATGACGTGAGGTTACAGTGGCGGTGAGGCAACTGTAGGTCCCGAAACAAAGCGTTGCTCCAGGGAGTCCAGCCGCGGGCACGGGAGCGCTTGCCCAACATCCGAGAGGGATATAACGCGACAGTTTGCGGGACTATGTTGGTTGTTGTTTATTTTTCGTCACATAGACGCCGATATTTAATGTCGATTACGGCCGAATCAGAGTAGCGAATAAGTGTGGTGATTATAGGTATATGAATGAGTGTAATGTTTCTTCCTAAAAAAAGGTTGAACGGTGTTTAAAAAGGACCCTTTGCAATTGCCAGTAAAACTAAGAAACCTAAAGCTTGTCGAAGTATCCGTACGTTCTTATTTTCGGCTAGTTAAGAATCCTCCACTTAGTTCTTTCCTTCGAACTCTACCTCTTCCCATCATCCTAGGTACGTCATTCATCGTACAGTTTACACCCTCCCACCCACCCTTTAATATGACTCTTAGCGAACCTCCCACCCACCCTTTAATATGACTCTTGGTGGCCCTCCCATCCTCTCGTCAATATGACTCTTGGCGACCCTTTAATATGACTCTTAGTGACCCTCCCACCCACCCTTCAATATGACTCTTAGCGAACCTCCCACCCACCCTTTAATATGACTCTTAGTGACCCTCCCACTCACCCTTCAATATGACTCTTAGTCTCAATATCACTGTACGTTTATGGGTGGGCGGGTGGGTCAATACCACTGTACGTGTATGGGTGGGCGGGTGGGTCAATATCACTGTACGTTTATGGGTGGGCGGGTGGGTCAATACCACTGTACGTGTATGGGTGGGCGGGTGGGTCAATATCACTGTACGTTTATGGGTGGGCGGGGAGTTAGGTATAAGTTATTATCTTCAAACCCAGTACATGTATGAGGAATAGTAAGAAGTAATGGTGGCTATTTTAAGTTCCAATGAATATTATTAGTATTTCAACGATAGTAGGTGTGTCAAAGTTAGCCCGTGCGGCCAACGTTAGTACGCGTATGAATGATCGTACGTTTGTAAAAGTTGTACGTAACTCCAAGTTATAAATGTGTCGAGGATAGTACGTGTGTCATGGTCAATACATGTGTGTAAAGGATAGTCGTTTGTCACATGCAGTCTATGTGTTAAAGTTAGTACGTGTGTTAAAGTTGTTACGTGTGACAAGGTTAGTACGTGTGTCAAATTTAGTCCATGTGTCAGTTAGTCAATGTGTCAAGTTAGCACGTGTGACCAGGTTATCACGTGTTTCGAAGTCAGTTCATGTGTAAGCTAGTACGTGTGTTAGTGTTAGTACGTGTGTCATGGTTATTACGAGTGTCAATATTGTACGTGAGTCAAGGATAATATATGTGTCAATGTATGCGTGTCACGGTTAGTACGTGTACCGAGGTCAGTATGTGTGTGAAGGTTAGTCCGTGATTAAAGATTAGTACACGTGTCATGTTTAGTATGTTTGTTTATGTTAGTACAATTGTCAAGGTTAGTCCTTGTGTCAATGTTGGTACATGTGTCACGGTTAATATGCCTACATTTGTGATGGTTAGTCCATGTGTCAATTATGGTACGTGTGTCACGGATAATACATTTTTAATGTTAATACGTGTGTAAAAGCTAGTAAGTATGTCATGGTTAGTACGTGTATCAAGGTGAGAACGTGTATCAAGGTTAGAACACGTCTCAATGATGGTACGTGCCCCAAGGATAGTACGTTTATCAAGGTTAGAACATGTGCCATGGTTAGTACGTGGTATCAAGGTTAGAACACATCTCAATGTTGGTACGTGTGTCATGGTTAGTACTTGTATCAAGGCTAGAACATGTGTCATGGTTAGTACGTGTATCTAGGTTAGAACACGTGTCAATATTGGTACGTGTGTCACGGATAGTACATTGGTAATCTTAGTACGTTTGTGAAGGCTAGTACGTATGTTAAGGTTAGTACGTGTATCAAGGTTAGAACACGTGTCAATGTTGGTACGTGTGTCATGGATAGCACATTCGTAATCTTGGTACGTTTGTAAAGGCTAGTACGTGTATCAAGGTTAGAACACGTGTCAATGTTGGTATGTGTGTCACGGATAGTACATTGGTAATCTTAGTACGTTTGTGAAGGCTAGTACGTATGTTAAGGTTAGTACGTGTATCAAGGTTAGAACATGTGTCAAGGTTGGTGCATTTGTCAAGGTTAAACCACTTGTCAACGTTAGTATGCATGTAAAGGTTTGTACGTAAGTCAAAGTTTGAACGTGTGTCATAAGTGTCGTTTATGTTTATGACGAATTCAATGTTTCCTTTCCATCAGAATTGTCGTACGCATTTTTCAAAATCACAGTATAATTTTAATTTTATATTTCCGACTCATATCTTTACAACACTGAGCGAACGCCTCGTGGAATTAAAAGACTGACATCAGAACCTATATCACTGCCACAACACTTAGCATCCGAGTACAGTCACAGTAAAAAATCCTATTTATTCTTCAAGTTATGACTCAATTGTAGAATTAAATTCTCTGATATGTTTAATGTTATATAATTTTACGATTTAAAGTGAAATTTTAAATTAATTACCATTATGTAATTTAATATCACACCAAAATAGTTGCAAAAATAGACAAATGTTTAATTTTTTAGAATATGATTGCACAAATAGATTAATATATGGATGTTTGTACAGGTATCTAGTTACATTTTATATATATATATATATATATATATATATATATATATATATATATATATATATATATATATATATATATATAAAACACGTGAAGCAGTTTTTTTGTCAACACAACTCCTCCCTTATTTCTTGACCAATTTAAACAGTTGAGGTGTCAACAAATTTGCCTCTGTTCGTAGTTGTGCAATAAGGTCTTAATTCTTCAATATTTTCACCCTGGAGGGCACGAGAAGCCCTCAAAGTACGTTTTTCGGCCATAAGAATAACGCGGAGAGAGAGTTACATGAATTGAAAAGTAACAGCTGTTCAAATAATAATTTCCAGAAACTGTTAACATCTGTTGGAATGTAAACAATGGGATTTGTAATATTGAGGAGGTTTGATCTTTCATAATGTCTAAATCAGATAAAGTTGTAAGCATGGTATTATTTACGAGCCCCTCTATTAGACTTGACGGTTTCAATGGTATTATAATATTTTATTTATAATCTCCAGTTGTTAAACAAAAACAAAATAAATGAACACGCTTCAAATAGGCTAAGCACAGTAATATCATTAGGTGTTTGTACAAATAAAACGTTAGTTAGGCAAGTATTGTGAGTGAGTTACTGTAAATCAATTTAATATGGTGATTTTAGGTTATAATGTTAACCTAGTATGATTGTAATCAAAAGTCACAGGCCAAGGTGTAACGATCACAGCGAGGCGGGGTTAGCACACGAAGCGTGCAGGGGTATTCCCAGGTATAAATAAAATATGTTATAAATTAAGCATTATTTTGGTGATAATATGAATGCTTGGTCATTTATCTTCAGACTGACAACAAATTACGGGCTTTAAAGTTGACGATGACTTTCAAAACGAAAAGTGACTACCATCGGCGCAGAAATTAAGTGCACCCGAGTTTGAAGGTTGTTTTCTAAGGGGAAAAAAGGTCCTAGGAAAAATGTAATGACGCCATTGCTTTCTTCATTTCATTGTACGTTATAATACTTGCATTTTGAAATTGTACTGCAAGTTTTAATAATTTTTATCTTAGTTGAAATAAAAATGTATAGGAATTTTAGCTAGTTTTCACTGTACATAAAATTGCATTATGAAATTGTACTGCAAGTTTTAATAATTTTTATCTTAGTTGAAAGAAAAACGTACAGGAATTTTAACTAGTTTTCACTGTACATAAAATTATTAAAAACTCGTTTATGTATCGCATATATATTTTAAAACCTGGTTGATAGAAATGTTTTCTATAAGTTTTATCAATTTTAGAATTTTAACTGATCGCGAAAAAAGTTCTTATTGATTTCCTGAAACATTGTTTTCTTGATTTCTAGAGGTCGTAAAAATTATTACTTGGCTTTGTTGTAATTCTTATGAAGTGTTTAGTGATTCGATTTTCCGTAGGCCTCTTAGTTACTTAGAAAACAAAAACTCGGGTCTACTTAATTTCTGCGCCGATAGTAAATAGATTACAATTGTACACTTAAACTAAAATAAAATACCTCTTTATTATTTTAGAATGTCTGTATCTCCGATTTCCCTCACCAACTGCAACGAAGCCAATTTACACATTATATTCATTACTGTAATCTTTTAATTCAGAGTAGTCGTTTTTAATTCATTTCTCGTGTTATATTATATTGTAGCCCTTACCACGGAGGTAATAAAGATACAGAGGTCGCTTTCTTATGGTAGCAGCGAACATTTAAGTGGCAGTTATAAATACATATCAACAAAGGTTAACCTTTATACATCTGTAGTAATAATTAGTACATGTATCCTTGAAGATTTGGGGACTGACAAGGTGCTAGGCCTGCCATCCGCATGGGAACTGGAGAAATAACTACTTGATACATGTTTATCGCACTATTGGATACAACCTCTGTTTCTTTATTCTCTGTGTCTTTACTAGAGAGTATGAATCAGTTTGTGGAGCAATTTAGATAGTTAAATTGGTTTAGTCTAGTTTGTATTTTGAATAAGATCTTCATTCGTGTATTTCAATAAAAAGTATTTCAGGGATACATTTTTTTGTTCAATCATTTTTTACAGATAACCTAATTTGTTTGTGAGTTGTTTTATTAACTCTTTCTTACATAATGATTACAAGGACATTCATTACCAACACATTAGTATTAATTTTAATTGGTATACAGATTCAAGAATTGTTGATATGTGAATCTAAATTAACTCCTAAAATTAGTGATAAAAATAACATAATGTTAATAAAATAAATTTATTTGTATCGCAAAATAATAATATGAAACATATAACAGATCACGTAATACGGGTGGCCTATAAGTAAGTTAACAAATATGCATTCAATTTGTCAATTTAAATTTCAATCAGTTTCAATTGAGGAAGCTTTGCTACAGAGCCAGTTTGTTCAAATCTTGAATTTAGTTTGTGAATACCTTGTCGGGATGGAGGCTCAACATTCGGAAAACGCTCTATAAACAAACTGCACACATTACTAACACTATGGTCATGTTTCCACCATGTTAGCAAAACAATTCCACGTTGTTCTGTTGTTAACTTTCTATTCATTGTTTATCGAATAATAATGAACACACCAAGAACTATCAAACTTAACCTCAAACTAAAAAAAAAAACCAATTACTAAACGACAACAATGACCAACAGCTGTGTTATGGTTTGTAACAACAGCTGACATTAAACATCGTTAGCGTTGCGTATTATTTCATTGAATGCATATTTTTCAACTGACTTCTGGGCCACCCGGTATAAAATAAAATGCATGTAATATAATAAAATAAATAAAGACATGGCGGTGCTAGATGGAGTGTTCCACCAAGGTTACGCTGGAGATGAGTGTGTGACGTGATGGGTGAAAGTGGCCGGCCGCCCTTGCCTGCCGCCCCTACCGTCGGTATATAGCCGGCCGCCGCCCCACACAGCCACACACCTCCACCACGCCGCCAGGTGAGTCTGTGCAGTGCTCCCCAGTGTTGATCAGTGATACTGTGCGTGCGCCCTGTGTTTATGTATACTATTTATTGTATTAACTTGTTTTTATATTTACTTCATACTTATAGACGTTAGCTAAGTTATTATTACACACAAAGGAAAATACTAGTTCAATACACTAAACTAATATAACTAAGGTCACTGAAACTAATATATAGTGCTTGTGTTTGTACATAGTGTAAATAATAATTCGGTTACCTTACGATATGTTTACAAAATTCAATTCTTAAATAATAAAATAATTATAACAATAATTTAAATGAAATAACAATTAGTGTTTTTTTCACCAATTCAGTTGAAAGTAAAAATTGGCTTGATATAACAAAAACAACTGTTCATTTTTAAGTTTAATTATAAATTTTAAACAAGAAAACAGTCTTGTATCTTTTGAATTTTACTTTTAAAGTATAAGGATACTAAATAAATGCCCTTCTTTGTATTAAATTAATATCATTTATAATCATGTTCAGACAAAATAGACAAAAGTGATTATTTATATAGAATGAACATACACACGACGACGACTAGAACACGTCGGTAGGAGGGAGGGAGGGGTTGTACATCCTGGGGCTCCTCCACACGACTGCATGGCATTTGTACAATCTTAAGCAGACTAAATATATACAGTTTCACTAGTAAGATTTGCAGAATAAAAATCACTTCTTTAAAATAAAATAAAAATGTTGTTTTGAACAAATACATTTTCAGACCTAACATAATGTTTGGTATTTTTTAATGAATTATGAACACTTAAATATGTATTGTTTAAGGCTATAAAATGGATATTTCCCACCACTGTACGTGTAGGGGTGGGCGGTGGGTTGTTTTATTAATTTTAAAATAACATGAACTGCTCAGTAACAGTTAAAACATGCCCCATGATGCATGTGTCAACCATATACACAGTTTATACAGTTTAACTGGTGTACGGCTTGTGTCTTGCACTCTTACACTTGTTTTAAACTAAAAAGTCGATTAAATATATAATGTTAATGAAATCGAAATAAAGGATTTTAAAATTATAAATGTAATTAAAACGGAGAGAAGTCATATATTTGTACAAAAACTGAAAACAGATAACAACATTCTAACATATTGTCTCTTTTTATTTCTTTGTATACAAAAAAAATGCTGTTTCTTTAAATTATATTTGCAGGTTGTTTATGTACTAATGTGCAAAAGTCGGTATGATTACTATCTACTTTAAGTGTTTCAAACACAAATTTAGTAAAAAGAATTTTTACTACTATTCACAACAACAATAATAATAATAAAACCATAAAAGACTGTATTTTCTGCGGGAACACAACAAACTAGCGACCAACTGCTGCTTGCAACTACATCCTTAAAATGACTCTGACAAAATTTCATTTCCGAATGCTATTAAATAAATAAACAAACCAATGATTTTATTCATTGTTTTAACAATTACATAACTTTATCATAACCAACAATGAAAACTTTTAAGAGTGGAAACTGTTTCATATTTGAATTAAACCAATAGAAAATTATGTTAATTTAAACACGATATACAGTACCACATTTTTATGTTTTTATACATTTACATTACTCCTTTACAAAGTTGCATGTATTTGGTAGCAGTTACTGATCAGTGGATGTAGTTTTGTTTGTTTACTGTAGGCCGTTACTAAAGAAACCATAGCCTGATTCCCATAGAAAATTAAGTACCTTTCGCTTAAAAAGAGGCTTTCAAAACTGTGAACGGTTGTTTCAGGAATCCATTATATAAAAATGGAGTCAGTCATAACTAGAAATATTTCAGCTCCTTATCGTAACAACATGTATAGTAACCGCCGTTTACTTCCAAACACGGATTTGACTTGATTAGAAGGTTTACAAACTACTAAACACGTTTTATTATTTACAAATATTGAATAGTTTTTCTATTATGAAAGTTAAAATAAAATTGATAAACTTTATTTTAAACTAATCGTAAACTGTTAACTAGTTATACGGAAAAAAATCGGTTCCAATTTTAGTTAACGAGAAGGTTAATAAAGAGAAGGTATCAATTTTAGTTTACTATACGTACAGGAAATAATCGCAAAATGTGTTAACAGCAAAGAATAACTAACGATTTTAGTTAACTAGTCGTACAACAAAGAGTAACTAACGATTTTAGTTAACTAGTCGTACAGCAAAGAGTAACTAACCATTTTAGTTAACTAGTCGTACAGCAAAGAGTAATTAAGAATTTTAGTTAACTAGTCGTACAAAAGTATTTGTTATAATATTAGTTAACTATTCGTACAGTAAAGATAAATCACCAATTTAGTTGTTAACTAGTTGTACAGCAAAGAGTAACTAACAATGTTAGTTAACTAGTCGTACAGAAAAGAGAAGTTAAACAATTTAGTTAACTATTCGTATGGCAAAGAGTAACTAACAATGTTGGTTAGCTAGTCGTACAGAAAAGAGTAGTTAAACAATTTAGTTAACTATTCGTACAGCAAAGAGTAGCTAACAATGTTAGTTAACTAGTCGTACAGAAAAGAGTAGTTAAACAATTTAGTTAACTATTCGTACAGCAAAGAGTAACTAACAATGTTGGTTAGCTAGTCGTACAGAAAAGAGAAGTTAAACAATTTAGTTAACTATTCGTATGGCAAAGAGTAACTAACAATGTTGGTTAGCTAGTCGTACAGAAAAGAGAAGTTAAACAATTTAGTTAACTATTCGTATGGCAAAGAGTAACTAACAATGTTGGTTAGCTAGTCGTACAGAAAAGAGAAGTTAAACAATTTAGTTAACTATTCGTATGGCAAAGAGTAACTAACAATGTTAGTTAACTAGTCGTACAGAAAAGAGAAGTTAAACAATTTAGTTAACTATTCGTATGGCAAAGAGTAACTAACAATGTTAGTTAACTAGTCGTACAGAAAAGAGAAGTTAAACAATTTAGTTAACTATTCGTATGGCAAAGAGTAACTAACAATGTTAGTTAACTAGTCGTACAGAAAAGAGAAGTTAAACAATTTAGTTAACTATTCGTATGGCAAAGAGTAACTAACAATGTTAGTTAACTAGTCGTACAGAAAAGAGAAGTTAAACAATTTAGTTAACTATTCGTATGGCAAAGAGTAACTAACAATGTTGGTTAGCTAGTCGTACAGAAAAGAGAAGTTAAACAATTTAGTTAACTATTCGTATGGCAAAGAGTAACTAACAATGTTAGTTAACTAGTCGTACAGAAAAGAGAAGTTAAACAATTTAGTTAACTATTCGTATGGCAAAGAGTAACTAACAATGTTAGTTAACTAGTCGTACAGAAAAGAGTAGTTAAACAATTTAGTTAACTATTCGTACAGCAAAGAGTAACTAACAATGTTGGTTAGCTAGTCGTACAGAAAAGAGAAGTTAAACAATTTAGTTAACTATTCGTATGGCAAAGAGTAACTAACAATGTTAGTTAACTAGTCGTACAGAAAAGAGTAGTTAAACAATTTAGTTAACTATTCGTACAGCAAAGAGTAACTAACAATGTTGGTTAACTAGTCGTACAGAAAAGAGAAGTTAAACAATTTAGTTAACTATTCGTATGGCAAAGAGTAACTAACAATGTTAGTTAACTAGTCGTACAGAAAAGAGTAGTTAAACAATTTAGTTAACTATTCGTACAGCAAAGAGTAACTAACAATGTTGGTTAGCTAGTCGTACAGAAAAGAGAAGTTAAACAATTTAGTTAACTATTCGTACAGCAAAGAGTAACTAACAATGTTGGTTAGCTAGTCGTACAGAAAAGAGAAGTTAAACAATTTAGTTAACTATTCGTATGGCAAAGAGTAACTAACAATGTTAGTTAACTAGTCGTACAGAAAAGAGTAGTTAAACAATTTAGTTAACTATTCGTACAGCAAAGAGTAACTAACAATGTTAGTTAACTAGTCGTACAGAAAAGAGTAGTTAAACAATTTAGTTAACTATTCGTACGGCAAAGATTAATTACCAATTTTAGTTGTTAACTGGTCGTACAGCAAAGAGTAACTAACAATGTTAGGTAGCTAATCGTACAGAAAAGAGTAGATAAACAATTTAGTTAACTATTCGTACGGCAAAGATTAATTACCAATTTTAGTTGTTAACTGGTCGTACAGCAAAGAGTAACTAACAATGTTAGGTAGCTAATCGTACAGAAAAGAGTAGATAAACAATTTAGTTAACTATTCGTACGGCAAAGATAAGGTACCAATATTAGTTTACTAGGCGTACAGCAAAGAGTAGTTAATAATTTTAGTTAACTGATCGTACGGTAAAGGGAGTTTTAATGTTATTTAAGTAAATGAGATGTATGGCAGAGGGTTTATTTTGTAACTTTCAGTTTGATTTCTATATTTTCAATAATTAATTTAAACATAATGTATTTTGTAATTTATGTTGAAAATTTAACAAAACATTTAAAAAAAAGTGTTTTAGTTACATATTTGTGACAAAAATAATCAGTGCGAAGACAGTTAACAATCTATAAAAGTACTTTATGTTTAGTTTGTTGATTAATTAAGTTTGAATGATTTAATCCTGTAATTGATTTTCCCGCCACAAAACATTAATGGTACATTTTAATAACAGGGTAAATACGAGTATGACTAAGAGACAGGATCATAATAAAGATTGCAAATAATCTAATCTGTGTAATTTTCCCAAGGATTAAAACTATTGTCCTTAATGTGCAAACTATCCTTGGCCCCCTCCCACCGTTAAGGGGTAAGCACCATGATTAGTGTCGCGGTAATATCGATACTCGATGTGGACTTGAACAGTGAACACTTAGGCCTCTACATTCCACTCACAATTGTTTATACTCTCCACAACATGGATGGCTATGAATATACATATATATTTTTTAGTTTTTATTTTAAATAAGTTTGTTGCATTGGGCCTTATTTATTTGAATACATTTATATAAACACTCTAGCGAAGCCCGGTCACGCTTTGCTGTGGCTTAGCCCATGGTATTTTAGCCTGATACTAACAGTTAGTCGTTATTTTTAACTTAAGTTATTAGAAAAATAATGACTGTTTACTTGATTTAATCTTACTATTTTATAAAAATAAATAGTGTCTGAGTCTGTGTTACTCAATCACACAAAAACTACTGAACCCATTCATCTGAAATTTTGCATGGACATTCTTATGGTCTCTGATTAACACGTATGCCCATCTTTATTTTGAAACCCATCAGGAAACCACCTCAGGGGTTCTAAGAAGTATCAATGCAACTCCTATGGCAATACCAATTTGACAATTAATTGTTTATAATAGTTTCATTAGTCAGCTGTTGGAATAAATATACAACTTACATGGTTCTGAAGTAAATACCGTACCAAACCTAACCAAAACCACGGTAGCCGGTAGGTATCACGACGAGGCTGTGAAGTACACTGTGACGTCACATGGGATAAATCACCTGGTTTGGTTATTCGATAAAATACTGGTAACTAAATCTACCAATCGCATGGAAGCATTCAGCTAAATAGTAGGCAAGTTATTTACCACTTATCAGCTGGAATTGTAAACTACAGTAATTAGAACAATATTGTTGTGTTTGTTGTTAGTTGTCATTCTATGTGACGTCATAGGAGATGCGCGTGATACTTACCGTCTCTTTCCCAGGGGTACCGTGACTCCAACGCACTTTTGCATTATACAGATGACAGTAGGTTCATGTTTTGTATTGCTGAATGTATTAATCACAGTATAAATCAACATAAACCCCATACGAAGGACGGGAATTCTGTTAATCTGAAATAAAGTAACTTACAGATGTTTTCTTAAAGAAAAAAAATCATCTGGTCACAGTAATAAACTTACAGGATATGATTTGGATATAATATGACATAAATCAGCTGGTCATAGTAACACTTTAACAACACTGACTTTTATTTTTATTTGTGAAATGTAGGTAGGTCGGGAAATGCTTCAAATACACTTTATGTTTCCGTTCACAATTTTAGGTACTAAAAATGTAACAACACTCTTGTAAATAAATGCATTGTTGTGCAAAAATCTCTGGTGAATCGTATCACTACTTTTACAGTGCTGTGCACAAACCATACGGATGTTTCATTGTTATATCTACATTTAACATGCATACGACCATCAATTTATCTTAGTCAATAAATATTTCCCTGTTTATCAACGTTAAATTATGAAACACCCAATTTAAAATGTTATATAAAGAGCCACCACAATGTACTTCTACGATATCACCATTCATGTCAGTTCGGATCACCGGCTCCTTTTCAGGTGCAGTGGCATTTAAGATGCGCGCCATTTATTAAATCGTGCGCAGTTTGGGATCGTCAGCAATCGGTCCACACTCAGCGCGTCCGTTACGTCAGCGGGCGACCGTCTCACGCACGAGTCATTGCGCAAGCGCGTGTGAATTGAGATCTACCGTTTTTGGACTCCCCAGTTTCTGCATAAACTAACTTGGTTCAGGCGCTCATTAGCGGCAGTAACAATGGATTCTGAACACGTAACTAACGCATTGTGTCATATATAGAGGCAATATGGTTGCCCATGTTTGTTACCAATAAATTAACCGTTCATACCTAGTCATAATGCGAATTCTCTCAACTAAATTGTAATGTACGAGAAATACGAGTTTAAAAGTATTGTACTTATTTATATTTGGGGTGAACAGAAACTGACCTGCGTATTATATTGTTGAGGTTCTAGCAGCGGAGAGGATCATTGCTCCACTCACCTACTGTACTAACTTCTACCTTCAATTGTTCAACTTTCACAACAGCGTTTATTTGAAAAACATAACTGTACACGTTTGTTTAATTGCTATTTATTGTTTACATTATTATTCACTGTGTCATTGTTATTTGAATATTAAATAATTATTTAATTTAATCGTTCTAAGCTAAGGAATATAACTTAGTATTTTTATAGAATATAATTTAGAATAAGTTCAAAATATTTTACTATTATTTTGGCGTAATATTTGTTGATGAATCATAAACAATAGTAAATAGTCAAATTAATTAATAAAAGAAAATCGTGTTCGTTTATTTACTAAAGATTTTTTGAGAAAAGACATGTTTTTACTAGCACTAAAATAGCTGCATATTTTCCATGTAAAAAGCTCAGTTGAACAATGAGAAGAGGAACGGCGTTTTTGTGAGCATTGTTGGATGATTGCGTTCCCTTGGCAACGAACGACAGTCACTGAACGACCGCAACCTTGCCGCCCTCCCCCCGACTCAAACCACTAATAACAGACTTCATTCACTGACAGTTCTTCGCAGAGGTTCGTACGTTGTACACCATTTAATGCCCAGTAATGGTAGTTAACACTACAGAGTAATGCGAAGGCTCAAGGTGTACTTGAATATAGTAGAGCATCAATAATACATTCAGATTTGTGATACAAACACAGCTTGAGCATATTCCACTGAGTGTGGTTGACCTGTGTAGTCTTGTTACTAACTACGTTCGGCTTATTTCAGAAAATACCATTTATTAATTAATAGTCCAATAGCCAAAGAAATTCTACAGCTTTACGTGGACTCCGAACCACGTAGTGTTGGTCTAATTTTCAGCTAACTGACAAGCTTACACTCAGTTCTCATCCCTACACGATATCCGGACCCTGACTAGCACTCAACTCGGACACCCCAGTCTTCTCTATGGCAACCATCGAGAAGGCCGAGTGCAGAATCTATCGCCAACAAGATCCAAAACACATTGTCCCCAAGTAGCTGGGTTACAGCAATGCGCCATTAGAGCCAAACTAAGACATGTATTTCACACAAAAACATTTTACATTAGAACTAACACTATGTCAGTCTCAAAAACATTACAAATATATTAATGACAATGCTTTTCAATGTTAAATGTTTTCATAGTATGAATGAATGCCTTTCTATACAAAATAACATGTAACGGTTAAAAATAAATGCTCGTGTCAAATCTGATTTGTAAATAATATTTTTTTAAAGTATGCTGTTAAATGCCACTCAGCCGTATGGGTTGTAGACCTATATCACCTCAGCCCATCCATTAACATGAGATTTCTCGTAATAATAACTTTAGTTATTATTACAAATAACTAAAGTTATTCGTTTAGTACTTAGTACTTTAGTTACTCGTAATAATAACTAAAGTTATTATTACGAATAAATAAAGTTATTCGTTAGTACTTAGTACTTTAGTTATTCTTAATAATAACTTTAGTTATTATTACAAATAACTAAAGTTATTCGTACTTAGTACTTAGTACTTTAGTTATTAGTTTAGTAGGAATCACATTTAGTACTTAGATTATGAACAACTTAAACAAAAAATAAAATTGTTTAATTTTAATGGATTGTTCCAATTTTAATGGAATGAATTTGGAGAACCTAAATATATATTTGGCTAATGTTATTTAGTTAAAAAAAACATTATTATAATATCTCACTTAATTGTGTTATTGACCAATACCTATGTATTACCTATGTGTTGTCGGGTTGGCAGCCCTGACAGAAAACAACTTATCTTATTTTCGTGTGCATACATTACCAAGTGGACGACAATTTGTAACCATTCGATTTGTTTAGTTTACGTTACTGATTTGAGGCAATTCATATTTGTCTTTATATGTATTTATCAATTAAATGGGCTTTCCAGAATAGTTTTCACCACCCTTCTCGGTAATTTAAAACAAATATTATGTACACAACGCAAAATGTCACACGTCATTTGACACACGTCTGGGTTATAACAATGTCACGGTAAAACTATGTATACAGTGCTCTTTTAAAAGAATAACTAACAATGTATTAATTTTGTTGACAGGCTAATTCAAGATGTCGCAGATTTTCCTGATATTATGTAAGTATTTAGTAATTTGGTTTAAGGGTGTTCGTCCAGGCGCCCAGTTTAGCGCTCTAAGAAATTTTGTTCTAGATTTTATCGCAACTGCGCTAAGAGTAGTAAAGATCCTGACTCACTAATGAACTAGCACTGAATTTACCTCCCCTTTCTCCCCCCCCCTCATAACTACCGCCTGCCCCGCCCTGCATATTTGACAGATGGGCATAACTCCCAAATGTATAGTAAACTCTGACAATGAATTGTATATATCTTATTAATCTACTTTTATAGCCAAAGATGACTGTACAGATTTCAACTCAAAATTTGAACAAATATCATTAATCGAAAAATAATTGTTTACTCTTAAAAAAATATTTTTAAAAAGATTTAGTATATACAAGTTGATAAGTACCTTTTGTCCGCTATATTCTCAAAATTTTAATAAATTATATCACACGGTTTGTTAAGCACCAAAAAGGCCAAATTAGTCACTTTGTGCAGCCATATCTCCTCCATAAAGGAATTTTTTAGAATTTTTTCCCGTAACAAATTTATTACTTACATGAATACTAACATTTGTATTTAAAAAATGTTCAAAAATAATTTTCGATCGACGCCCTTAATAATCTGATGGATATTCAATTATGTTTTAAGAAAATCCGTCTCATGTAAGTATATGAATGGTTTTGTCGAACGAAACCAACAAATATTATTTAATTTTCATGTTTGAGAATTAAACCTAAGAATTTTAATTTGAAAAAAAAAACTAATTTAACTCAGAAACTACTGCATTGTTAAAATATTAAAATCTACCCTTTTTGTTATTAAATAATGTTCTGTTGTTTTACAGGCTTTGCAGCTACTAGCAGTATTTATACTTCAAATGTAAGTTTTACAATTTTAACGCTAACTACAGTTAGTCTACATTTAACGCAATGATACCACTAGCTTGGCTTAATTAGAAAGTTATATTTTTTTTATTTGGAGTGTCTCCTCGTCATTTGTTTGGTGTTTACCGTCTCTATTGGTATAGATGTCCACATGTCGATGAATATGGATATATTGTATCCAATGAACAAAAAATTGTATTAACAGCACATTAAACAAAATGAATTATCTCAAGGTTAGGTTAGGTTAAGAGACACTTTCAAACAGTTTTTTTTACTAAACCTTTAAACTTTGTAACTCGTACAACAATAACGAGTTTATACGAATTGTTATTATTCGTAAGGAAAAAGCGTATTTAATCAAGATTTATATAACCTCTTGATAGCCTAGTGCTAACCTTCTGCTTCTAATGCAGATGGTCACGGGTTCAAATCGCGGGAGGTCCACTTAAATTTGTCATAGGGGTTTGGACCGTTGTTCATTAACAACGTATGAATATAATATTACAAATTCCTCTGATGTAGACAGTAAAAAAAAAAAAAAAAAAAAAAAAAAACTCTAATCACTGTCCAGAAACAGACCTTTTACAGTTTTGATATTTTTACAATATCTAAATTTGATTTATATATGTAATTTAATGATTTCAGGCACAAGAAGGCTATAACTACAACCGACCGACAAACCCCTTGGTATCAGGCCCTAGTGGACCAGGCACTACTCCCTCTGGCTTTACCACGGGCCGACCGACTTCACCTGGGGGTTCTGGGTACAATTACCAGCGACCCGGAGGAACGGGGCCCGGATCTACAGGGTACCCGTCAAGCCCAGGAGGCTTCCAAGGAACCAGCCCTGGAGGGTTTCCAAGCTCAACACCTCAACCCGGAGCCTACCCTGGAAATCAGCAGGGAGGCTATCCAGGATCTACTCCTGGTTATCCTTCAAGTTTCGGGCCTAGTGCAGGTGGTCCGACTACTCCTGCCTACCCTGGATATCCTTCTGGTCCATCACAAGGAGGATACCCAAGCACGACAGTCAGTCCCGGTGGTTATCCAGGTAGTCAATCAGGTTATCCATCAGGGACCACAGGAGGAGGATTTCCATCAAGCACATCACGACCTGGAGGTTACCCATCAACTCCTTCTCAAGGAGGATTCCCTGGATCGACTTTAGGACCAGCTGGACAGCAAGGAGGGTATCCAGGATCAGCAACGGGAGGATACCCTTCCACTCCGGGTACTGGAAGCTATCCAGGATCTTCTCAAAATTATCCCTCTGGACCTGGAAGCAATCAGTTTCCTGGAACATCGGGAAGGCCTGGTGCACAGCAAGGGTATCCAGGATATCCGGGATCTCAAGGCAGTACAACGGCCAGCCCCGGTTATCCGGGATCTACAGGACCAGCAGGATCGTTTGCAGATGAATATCCTGGTGACGATGGAGGCCAATCAGGAGGTTCTAGTGGCTATCCAGGAGGAACAGGTGGGCAAGGAACTTTCCCTGGTGGATCAGGAGGTCAGTTCCCATCTGGAACTGCAGGAGGGCCTGGAGGCTTCCCTGGAGGGCAAGGTGGTCAATTTCCATCTGGAACTGCTGGAGGTCCCGGTGGCTTTCCTGGAGGACAAGGTGGTCAATTTCCATCTGGAACTGCTGGAGGACAAGGTGGCCAATTTCCATCTGGAACTGCTGGAGGACCAGGTGGCTTTCCCGGAGGACAAGGTGGTCAATTTCCAAGTGGTACAGCTGGAGGGTCCAATGGTTTCCCAGGCGGGCCAGGAGGACAGCTTCCAGGAGGATTTCCGGGTAGTCAAGGTGGTTCTGGAAGACCAGGTGGATTTCCTGGAGCTCAACGCCCAGGAGGCATCGGTTCCAATGAAGATGGCGATGATGGATCATATGACGAAGGAGATTACTCTGCTATTCCTGGTGAGCCAGGTGCTGACTATCCAATCTACTCAGAGGTTCCCGAAACATCTTTCAGATGCGATCAGCAACAGTTTCCTGGCTATTACGCTGATGTAGAAACCAGATGTCAAGCATTCCATATCTGTGCTAACAACATGACCTACGACTTTCTTTGTCCAAATGGCACAATCTTTCATCAAGAGTACTTTGTATGTGTTTGGTGGAATCAGTTTGATTGTAATTCCGCTCCCGGATTGTATTATCTTAACCAAAAGCTGTACGACTATTCTATAGTTGGAGCCCAACAGCCTGGAGCTGGAGGGCAACGCCCAATATCAGGATTTCCCGGACAAACAGGACCTCAAGGTCCATCAGCTCAGTTTCCAGGTCAGGTTGGGCCACAAGGACCATCAGCACAATATCCAGGACAGATAGGACCTCAAGGTCCTTCTGCTCAATACCCAGGACAAGTGGGACCCCAAGGACCATCCGCTCAATACCCTGGTCAGATTGGACCACAAGGACCTTCTGCTCAGTATCCAGGCCAGACAGGACCTCAAGGACCTTCTGCTCAGTATCCAGGCCAGACAGGACCTCAAGGACCTTCTGCTCAGTATCCAGGCCAGACAGGACCTCAAGGACCTTCTGCTCAGTATCCAGGCCAAACAGGACCTCAAGGACCTTCTGTTCAATATCCAGGACAGACAGGACCACAAGGACCTTCTGCTCAATATCCAGGACAGACAGGACCGCAAGGACCTTCTTCTCAGTATCCAGGACAGACAGGACCACAAGGACCTTCTGCTCAGTATCCAGGACAGACAGGACCTCAAGGGCCTTCTGCTCAGTATCCAGGACAGACAGGACCTCAAGGGCCTTCTGCTCAATATCCAGGACAGATAGGACCCCAAGGACCATCTGCTCAGTATCCAGGCCAGACAGGACCTTCTGCTCAATATCCAGGCCAGACAGGGCCTCAAGGACCTTCTGCTCAGTATCCAGGTCAGTCAAGACCTCAAGGACCTTCTGGTCCACAGGGACCTTCTGGTCCACAAGGACCTTTCGGCCCACAGGGACCTTCCGGCCCACAAGGACCATCTGGCCCACAAGGTCCGTTAGGGCCTCAGGGACCAACTGCAGGTTATCCAGGATTCACAGGGCCATCAACAGGGTACCCAGGACCTACAAGCCCTACTCCTCAATTCCCAGGATCTCAAGGACCCTCTACTGCGTACCCAGGACAGACTGGACCGTCCTCCCAGTTCCCCGGACAGAGCTCCACCTCTCGACCAGGATCAACTTTCAGCACTGAAGCCGATGAGTATCCTGGAGAGCCCGACCGACAGTACCTTCCTCCCTATAAAAGATAATCATCCCTTAGATGTAATACAACCCCGTAAACTCGAACTGCCAGTATTTACCTACCAATAGGCTAATTGTATTATATGTTTTATATGATGTACCTTTAATGTTGGTCAATATTTTTGAAATACTCATAGCTTTCTAGTTGTAGTTTCATCTTAGGTCAGTACAGATGAAGTATTGTTGGCCTAATTCGTCGATCGTGTGCCTTAAGTTATTATCATGTTTGTTTATTATCTCTAAGTGCTTACTGTTAAGATGTTTTTTTAAATATATTTTTGTAACATATCACCTAATCATTGTGATTTTATTAAGTAATAAATAATTTTTATAATTTCGGCTGTTTTGTTTTGGTCCATAGTATATCACTAAGTATAGTTCGACCATAAAACTGTGATGCAATTAACTTTAATTATAAATATTTGTATATTATGTTTTATTTTATATTTATATGTGTGTGTGTGTTAATGCATGGGCTATGTGTATGAATGTATGAGCCCTGAAATAATAACATTATTAATGCCACATGAAGTAGAGAAAAATGGTTGGCAAAACCCTAACAGGAAGAAACTGCCTGATTTCCAAGCAAACTATGGATATTTGTTATTGTTTACTATTCATTATATTTGTCGAGTTTTCAAGGATTTTATTCCAGAATGATCACTGAATTAAAACAATTTTTGATCTTAATATATAACATACAAAAATGACGTACTCATTCATCACAAAATCTCCGGAACCACAAACGGATTTTGATGAAATTTGGAAGGAAGTTAGCTTTTGTATCACAGAGACCCAGAAAGAAAGTATTTCTAGAAATTCTATTCCTAAGTGGTAAAAACGGCCCTTCAATGTTTGAGTTTTTTCCATGTGAATAACATTTGCATTAATTTAATTTAATAGTTTATTTAAAATTTTTGATAAAAAACCATAAACATGACATAAAAACTTGGCTATTTTGGTTATATTGTGTTTCGTTTTAATTTTTGTTTCTACTAAATCTCAAATGATTGCATTACTTTGCATATCCTTAAATTAGATATATAGGGGTTTCTAGACAATGAAACTTTGTTACCTAGGAGAACGGCAGCAGGTTGAGATATTATATTGATGTAATGGTATAAAGAAAATCACGGATGGAATGGTAAGTAAGGCTAAAGAACCATCCCGTAATAAAGCAATGATTGATGGCTACTATTAATATTATTTACATTAAGTAGAAGGCAGATGCAGTAAAACAACTGTAAAAGAAATACTGAGGTGAGCAAAGGAAAAGGTGATACGTCATTTATGGCTAAACAGTGGATTATCCTGTCGTTCAGTTATTAATAGAAACCAAATATGTTAAAATTTACAAATATACTAAGAATAAAATCGTTGAAAAAAATCAAAACAAAACAAATTGATTTCTGTTATAACAATCTCAAGATGTACGACTGTTAAGTATTTTTGTCTTATTATTTATTAGAACGAAATGAAACTAATTATGAAGATATAATCTGTACCCAACCATATAGGAAAAGATAGCGAAACTCCTGATTTTTACTCATTCTATTAGTTGATTATTCGCACAGCAAGAAAATTGAGATATTTCAAGTGATTCTTACTGTTATTAACGGTTTTGATTGTTGGGTGACTTTAGAAACAACGATGATTCAAGTGAATAAAAAAACTCATAATGTTTAGAGGTCAGAGTAACTACAATTATTTGTCCATGGAAAAATTATATTGATTGTTGACAGGTTTCCGGTGAATCTCACTTGATTTTTTTGTAATAATGAGTGTATTTTAAGAAGGGGGCATTGAGCCATAAGAAATCCTTTTGACTTTTGGTGTGATTTGTAGCCAGCTTGATTTTATTTTTTTTTAAACCAATATTAAATGTTCTCAATCAAGCTGTATCCCAGCTCCACCAATAGTACTTAAAGCGTTTGTTCATCAGCTGGTTTTAACAACTTAAATTTTGACTACTTCGTAATTAAAAGCTTAATCACCGTATATAAACATTCTGTAGCGAAGCCCAGTCGTTTTACTTGCAACCAAGTGATCTTAGCAAACGTAGTGGTGAGGCAGCAAATCACTGGTGCGGTAATCAGCTGTTGTAGCACACGTCATTGTTGTTCAAGTCAACGTGGTGTTATGAGATTTAATTAATGTAAGTCTGTTACACGACCACTACGAGCGCTAGCGTCGAGCCAGTTTCATTGTCCATAACAGTAAGCCTCGCTACTACGTATATTATACTGTGGTTTAATGTTGATTGATTTTTTTCTTTATCCCATTGTTTATGATGTTTTAATTTCAACAATTTTTTAAAATTAAAACAATTATAAGTGCGTATTATAAATGTTAAAAAATACGCTATGCAATGAATATTCTCTACTACTTTAACTACATACTAAATTACCTATTAAACAAAAGATTTTCGGGGAGAAAAGTATAATATTGTCTTAACCCTTTAAAATCAGTCTTGTCCAGCCTTGCTAATGAAAATAACACATTTTTATCTACAACGTTTTGAGTTTGAGCTATCAAGTTCTTGTTATTGATTGTGAATTCGTTGAAGTACTAAATTTATGAAAATGCAACGAAATGCATAATTTCTTAACCCCTGCAAACTGATGAGAACTAACGGTTTGGTTAATTGAATGTAATTATTCCAAAATGTCTAAACTATGAACAATTATTTAATAATCTGTCTTTGAATGGAAATATACATTCAGTATCTTACTTGCAAAATTATAAGAGATTAGTTTTCAATAATTTATTTTTACATATGTTTTTATCTAAATTTTGTTTATAGATAAAAATAAAAAGATATCATTTAAAAAAATAATTTAGATTTATGTCAGTTATACCATTAGAAATTTTTTTCCAGGAAAAATAACATTTCCAAATAAATGTTTATTTAAACAAAGAAAAATAGCTTGTTTATAATATTTTGATCTAATGCAAAAATACATCCCACTATATAAATATAGTATTTATTAATTCATAAACCTACCAATAAAAATTTGTATAAAATAAAAACTATTCATAATTATATGTTTATCTTTTGTAATAAGTATTGATTGATCCTTTTGACCCTTCAGAGCGGAGTTATTTTTATATGAACTAATTTTTATTTTATAATTGTAATGTTTGTTCATGATGTTTTACGTGTCTACTCTCCGTTCACACTTTAGTTGAGACTGTGGGCGCTGAATAGCCCATGCAATTGTAATGGAGCTTCCGCGCTACTAGCCAAGTATAAAACATTCACAGATTCTGAATGTATATCAGACAAACGTACCTCTACGTTAGTTTTAAGTAGTTTTTTGTTAGTAATTTGTCCGTTTTAATAAATTACCAAATGTTAAAGATATATAAAATAAATCAGTAATGTTGTTCTAATTTACAAAGCTGATTATAACTACAAAAAATATTACTAAAGAAATCTTCGTCATTTTCAAATAAAAGAAATCTTACGAGTATTTTATAACGTGTCTATTGTTTTGTTTGATTTTTATGCTCATATTTTTTAGTGTTTTCAATTTTGATAAATTAATGACAAATTATGTTGCCTTTATTAAATACAGTTACTGTAATAGATATTAACTGAGCTTTAATAAATACTCTGCTGTCGATATTAATTAATTTTAAATTCATTTTACATGAATTATGATTCCCACTATCGATGACAGTTACACTGAGAGCGATATAAAACGTCGTTTTTTATATGTGATGTATTTAGGATAGACAGTAGCGCGGCGACCGTCCATAGCCCACACAGTCTCAACTAAAGTGTGAACGGAGAGTATTCATTTTCTTGTGTATACATACTTCTAGTTATTTATACATGTGCTACTTCTGTAAACGAATTCTTGATATTTTTATACGAATGGTTATTTAGAAACCAACCTTTTGTCTTTGTTCGATACGTGTCTAATTAGGCGTGCATCGTTTTATTTTTTATTCATAAAACGTATTTATTGTTAATGGCGAAGTTAGAATTGTGAAGGCCTCTTTGTCCAATATAGAGAGGTAGTTTTTTCAAGGCAATTGTCTAATTTTGTACATTATCATTGTTTTAATTTAAACTTACATTAAGCTCATGTTAAAGTGTGCACGTTTGAGTCTGCCTTGGAACTATTTGGTGAGCCAGTGGCCGCTAGGCGTTTTTTCTTCCGATCGGATTATTTAACGACACCGAGCAGTTTTGTGATTGCACACACGGCGTTAAAATTTCCAATACCAACAGAGTGGCGTCATCAAGAAAACCTTGGTTGTTTTATTCAGGTGATTAAATTGTGTTTATCTGATTAACACAATATAAAAAAAAATGCATTGCATTTATTTGATTTATTGAGCTTGGAATGGACAGAAAGCTCTTTGGTTATACAAACACAAACGTACATTAATCAATCAAATAGGAGATAAATTCTGAATCTAGTTTAACTGACCAACCTGTAATCTAACCTAACCTATTTTGACCTAAATTAACTGAATTGATAAACTTTAATAAAACTCAGTTTGACCTAAGCAAATGATGTTAACATGTAAAAACACGTAGGAAACCGAATTATTTATTTTTAATGTAATCTAATTCATCAAAATAATGTATAAAGATACACTTCACTCCATGCACTTCACTCCATACACTTCACGCCATACACTTCACTCCATGCACTTCACTCCATTCACTTCACTCCATACACTTCACTCCATGCAATTCACTCCATACACTTCACTCCATACACTTCACTCCATGCACTTCACTCCATACACTTCACTCCATGCATTTCACTCCATACACTTCACTCCATGCACTTCTTGTTGAAGTTCTTCTAATTTCTTCTTCTTCACTCCCCTTTAACTTTTCCTTCTAAATCTGGTCTCAATATACTCTATCCTCTTCACATGTCCTACCCAATTAATTTTATTTCTTATAATTTTCGGCGTTTCCCTCTCTTCACCGATTTTCCTTAGTACTCCCATCTTATTTTGTCCACTCTTCTCCAAACCCACATCTCCATTGCTTCCATCTTTTCTCGTCTTCTTTCCTGAGAGTCCATGTCGTCGTTCCACATAGTAAAACACTCAAAATAAAACTGTTAAAAAATCTTTCCTCAGCATCTTATCCAACGGTCCACAAAGTAAACTTCTACTGTCATTAGATCTTACTTTTATTTCCTCTCCGCAGCTGATATCCTTTTCAATCATAGTCCTATTTATTTTTAGGACTATGATTGATCCTAGATATTTTAAACTACTTACTTACTAATAGTATTAATCAAACGTCTTGTGGAGTCAGAACCTTAAATGGAGTGAGTTAGTTTGAAATTAGGTTCAGCTGGAGAAGTAATGGAGGATCTTCCTCGTTGACCTTATTGCTAAAGAGGATCGTTAGGTCCTGGTCGGGCACCGTATGTCGCGGGTCGTGACTGATGGTTGCGAGGTGACAGTCCAGCAGTCAGTGATCGAGACTTTGTGTTGTGAATTGCTTGTGATAGGGCAGGGTCTGTGGAGCCACGAGCAGAACTTTCAGTAATAGCTTACTTTTCAGTGAAAGGTTTCACTGACAAACTTCCTCTGAATCAAGACAAGAATATTTAGAAGCTCACCAAGCATTGTTCGTGAAGAAAATAGATATGCTACGTCAGACTGTAAGTAATTAATACTCGAATGTAATATTTGCAGATGATAGTACTATACTAAAAAATTAACTACCAAACCAAACGAAAACTAACCTAATCAAACCAAGCCTAACCAAACTAATCTAACATAACCTAACCAAACCTAACCTAGCCTGACCAAACCAAACTAAACCAAACCTAACCAACCATAATGTAATATAAACTAACCTAACCATACGTGAATCATATTGACTTTCCTTAAGACATAATGAGGGCTCGTCTCGAGAGGTATCAGGACGTATTATAATCAATGGAGATTACTCAAGATATACCCGCAGTATACAGCATTGACAAACTTCAGGAGGCTGTTTGTAGAATCAAAATTTCAATAAATCTATGATCACGAAACTTCAAATTTCGCGGTGTATAAATATAATTAATATTCTGTCGTATATAATCAATGGTGACGACGGTAATCGAGGTAAATGTTCACTACGCCTGCCAACCTGTGACGGCAATCGAGGTACACATTCAACGCCTGCAAACCTGTGACGGCAATCGAGGTACACATTCAACGCCTGCTAACCTGTGACGGCAATCGACGTACATGTTCAACGCCTGCTAACCTGTGACGGCAATCGAGGTACACATTCAACGCCTGCAAACCTGTGACGGCAATCGAGGTACACATTCAACGCCTGCAAACCTGTGACGGCAATCGACGTACATGTTCAACGCCTGCTAACCTGTGACGGCAATCGAGGTACACATTCAACGCCTGCAAACCTGTGATGGCAATCGAGGTACATGCTCAACGCCTGCAAACCTGTAACGGTAATCGAGGTACACATTCAACGCCTGCAAACCTGTGACGGCAATCGAGGTACATGCTCAACGCCTGCAAACCTGTGACGGCAATCGAGGTACACATTCAACGCCTGCAAACCTGTGACGGCAATCGAGGTACATGCTCAACGCCTGCAAACTTGTGACGGCAATCGAGGTACACATTCAACGCCTGCAAACCTGTGACGGCAATCGAGGTACATGCTCAATGCCTGCTAACCTGTGACGGCAATCGAGGTACACATTCAACGCCTGCAAACCTTTGACGGCAATCGAGGTACACATTCAACGCCTGCTAACCTGTGACGGCAATCGAGGTACATATTCAACGCCTGCTAACCTGTGATGGCAATCGATGTACACATTCAACGCCTACCAACCCGTAACGGCAATCGAGGTACATATTCAACGCTTGTCAACCGTGACAGCAGTCGACGTACATGTTCAATGCCTGCCAATCTGTGACGGTAATCGAAGTACAAGAAAGCGCTTCACTACGTATGGGGAAGGTCAAGGTTTTGAAAATAATTTAATGGCTCATTTGAAACAAAAAAATTATTGAACTAAATAAAAGTTTATTTCTATAATATACAGTCAACTATTATATATAATTAAATAAATTAAACATGAGGACTAATTTCGTAAATCTTTTCAGCATAAATTTAAAGATCGTCTTATTTTACCAGGCGAAGTTAGGGCTAAGAAGCCATCTCAAACACTTAACCTGGAAACGAATGGTTTAAGGGTGACTTCTGCACCACCACCAGTGACCGAGCAGGCGAGCTGCGTGCAAGGTCGGTATCGCTCAGACGGTCTCCCATCCAAGGGAAAGCCACGCTCGATGTCGCTTGATTCCGTTATCTTGCGATAACGAACTACTGTAGCTTGAGCGTAAATCCTATTTATAACGACATATCAAAGGAGTATGTGGCTGTTATAAAATAATAATTACATAAGATAATAATTCCGTAAGAAGGAATATTTTGAACCTTTCAAATAAAAAAATGTAACTTTTTAATAAGTAATGTTTAATCCGGTTTACAATTATTCGTATAGCAAATTAAATAAATAATTGGTTTTATTTTGCGAACAACATAAATAGCATTGAAATATTTAAGTTTTCTAATGTACTAAAATTCACATTCATCACATGTAGACTAGTTCAAACTTACAAATTTCAAGTAATAAGCACAATGATTTACGTTCAAAATAACAACTTTAGTACATATATCGCAATATATCCCACTTGTGTGGCTAAAACATACGTAATCAAGGTTGCTTTCAGATGAACTTTCAGCGAATATTCGATTGAATTTGGCAATTTGTTAGGGGGGTGGGGGAAATTAAAAAAAACAAGTAGCAGCCTGTGAGAGTAAATAATTGAAAAAGACTGTCTTGTGTCTTCCAGTTCTGTAGTCATGCCTGCCTATAGTTATATTGGAGTATAATTAATTACCTCTTATGTGATCGCAGTTAACTACATTTAATAGTAATAACAAGTTCAGTGTTTTTAAACTGGCTTAAAGGACTCTGGCATTGATTTTTACCAATAGTTTTGACTGCTTTTCTTCGACGAGTTTGAATTTGAACAACCACCCCTCAGTACTAGTGCGTAGGATAGGTGGGGATTACTTCGTAATATGCCTTTATACGACAATGTTTTATTAACATTTGCTTTTAGATTGATTCCGGTGAATCTTTTTCAGTTCTTCACTTGTATTTGAGTTGAAAGAGAAATATATGCCACCAGCGTACTGGGCGGTGATGTACCAATGAACTAATATCGTAGATCAGAAAGAGGTGAGGATTAAGTATGGATCCTTTGGGAACACCATAATTCATTCTCTTGTTAGTTCTGAGTAACATATTAGATCCCAACAAACTGTGAGTCCCTGAGATATGGTTTATCCATTTGAGTGGCAAACCTCTTATCCCATAATTGACAGTTTGTGATTCAGGTGATTAACACAGTAAAATACTTTCGACAAGTCTTAAAATACACTCAGTGTAAATTTTCGACTTTCAATTGGTTCTAGTATCATATCAACAAGACACACGACTGAAACTATTGCATATTGTCCAATCTAAAAACCAAATTGGTTGATTGATCACAAATTATATTCGCCCAGAAAATTCACGATCCAAATTAGAAAAACCTTTCCGAAGGCTTTGCTGAAGGCTGACAAAATTGAGGTCAGACTGTAATATTTTATGAAAAAGGGACCTTTTTTTAAAATTAGAGTCTGATTAGTCGACTCTTATTGATTATAATTATTGATTATTCGTCACGAAAACACATATCGTAGAGATTCGGGCGAGTGAGTATAGTCATAGGTATTAACTAAACCGACTGTTCCTTAGAAAAAGCCATTTATTAGCAGGTAAATAGCCAGGGCAACTTATGCACCTGCAGCTTTACATGGAATACGAACCACGTAATGTGGGTCTGATTTTAAGCTAAGCGACAATCCAGATACTCAGTTCCTTTCCCTACACAACATCCGGTTCCTGACTTCCACCCATTATGAACAACCCAGATTTCTCTAGTAGTTGCCACGTTGATGGCAACCATTGAGCGGACGCTCTGTAAGTATTAAGTTATAACTCTCACTACGTACCAATAAAATCTACGTAAATTAATGCTCGTTTTTATTGCGGTGAAAAATGGTTTCCTCTAGGTTGGAATATACATTAGTGGAAGTTATTCTAATATTATTTAAAGTGTCACTTTTTGTTGCAATGTTGATGGTATTGCCTCTTTGTAAAACGGAAATATTGAGGTTTCAAATTGACATTATTCGTGTCTTTTTGACATATGTCAAGTGCCGCCTCTTACTCGCTATGTGAAATAACTGCTTAACTGTACTGCGATAGTGGGAACACATTTTGTAGGCGTTACTGACCTAGCGGCTACACAGAGAACGTTATACAGTACTGTATAGTGATGGGTGAATCGAGTGTAAAAGGACCGAGTACTAGGTTCTTAACCTTGAATTTAGTACTAGATTATTTAAAAAATCTATATTAACACAACTGAGTTTTTAGTAAGATTCAAGTAAATATACCGAGACCTATTCTGCACTGACTTCATTTCATCAATTTCAATTCTATTTTAGTTTCTAAACCTCGATTTTTCTTTGTTTAAATCAAATCAAAAACATACTTCAAGATCAGTAGCTCACCAAATTTGTTATATAATATTATATGTACAGTAATATTATTTTCAGTAATATATAATTATTTACTTCATTGTCAGTTTTTCATTTACTTAGTTGTGTAAAATAAATTAAATTTTTGAAATAGTTTGTAAATATTAGTATTAGGTATTTCATCTTATTATAGGTTTTTATTTACATTTAATAATATAGTAATTAAATAACGTAATGTAATAATTGAAACCAATCGTAGTTCTGTACTTAACAGCAATCAATATTTTTAGTTCGAATAATATACTAAAAATAAGGAATTAAGTAATATTGGGACAATTTTAAAGTTTAGGTATTATGAAAATACCAAAGTTATTGCTGCATGTCTCCCCAAATACTATTCGAAAGAATATAAGATAAAATATTAAACTCGAAACATAAACAAGCCTAGACATGCAGAAACAGACTCTTTGTTTACTTGTAATCGAGTTATGAGAGAGTATTACAAAAGGAACATCTTGTACTTCAATCGATTCATGCATCCGATTATGTTAAGAACCGCAATCTATTACTATCTTAACTCACCTCTTCCACCATTACACCGTATCAAAAATTCCTACTTTTTATTTGCAATCACCTGTCATTTATTTTTATAGTAAACACTCGGCTTTCCACGTATTAAAAATTTTTTTACATCTTGTAATTAATACAAATTTCATTTTTTCACTATTCAAACACATATTAGGACTATTAGAGAATTTCCATTTCGTCATGATAGTTAATGTAGTAACTCATATTTAACGTCTACAACAACTTTATGTGGTGGAAACATGACTACGACTAACTTAATCTTCCATCTAGAATAAAATACTTAAACTAATTAATTATTATATACCTAGCAGACAGGGTTGGGAAAAAGTCTGGACAGTATTTATTGATTTTAAAACCATCGGAAGAAATGTAATTTAACTTTGTAGTCATGTACATATTCGTATACCAAAAAGTTAGACGTATTGTACTCGTTATCCGCGTAGCCAGGTGATGGCCCACGAAAGTAGTCTTAGAAATGTTAAAGTAAGCATACCTCAAGGTATACCTCATTTTAAAGGTCTTTGTTTGTACAATACAAAAGTGCAAACCTGAAGTCTAAGAATGACCCAGTCAGAAAATACATCCACTTAAAGAATTTAATGTCTCATAACTAATATTTGTTAAGTACAAGGTTAAGATAATTACTGTACATTTCAGCTTACAGCTATAATTTAATTGACAGAATACGAGAATTCAACTCAATTTCAAAAACCATACTAAACAAATTATTATAATAATTTTGGTAAACTATTTTTACGGTACACCTACTGTGAAAAGTGTTTAAATAACTGTTCTTATTTTTATTTCTGTTGAATAACATATTTATTTTTATAACGCAGTCGTTGGTTACTATTGTAAATAATCAACATCATAGTAACCAACAGGTGCCTCAAACATAGATAAATAACTAGCTTTATAACTAAGAAGAATTAGTAATACGACATTATATTCTTTGAGTGGCTGTATTTTCTGACTGAGTCATTCTTAGACATCAGGTTTGAACTTTTGTATTATACAAACAAAGCCCTTTAAAATGAGATATACCTTGAGGTAGGTTTACTTTTAAACTTTTTAAGACTTCTTTCGTGGGCCATCCCCTAGCTATATGAAAAACAAGTAAAACATGCCCAATTGTTAGGTTTAGCAACGTGTAAATAACTACAAAGTTCAATTCCATTTCTTTCAATAGTTTTAAAATTAATAAATATATTCTAGACTTTTGCCCCACCCTGTATATACCAAACTTAGGAAAATACATAATTTACATGTTAACCAATAGTAAAAAAAGGGGTTGATTTTAAGTTTTTAGAATAAACTGAGAAGATTTGCTTCAAAATGTTTACCTGTTACTGGCCTCTGACTACACTGTCAAGGACACATGTCGTAGTTGTAAATATTTACCTGTTACTGGCCTCTGACTACAGTCAAGACACAGGTCAAGGACACATGTGGTAGTTGTAAATGTTTACCTGTTATTGGCCTCTGACTACACTGTCAATGACAGATGTGGTAGTTGTAAATACTTACCTGTTACTGGCCTCTGACTACACTGTCAAGAACACATGTAAGAGTTGTAAATGTTTACCTGTTACTGGCCTCTGACTACACTGTCAAGGACACATGTGGTAGTTGTAAATGTTTACCTGTTACTGGCCTCTGACTACACTGTCAAGGACACATGTAAGAGTTGTAAATGTTTACATGTTACTGGCCTCTGACTACACTGTCAAGGACACATGTGTTAGTTGTAAATGTTTACTTATTACTGGCCTCTGACGACACTGTCAAAGACATATGTAAGAATTGTAAATGTTTACCTGTTACTGGCCTCTGACGACACTGTCAAGGACACATGTGTTAGTTGTAAATGTTTACTTATTACTGGCCTCTGACGACACTGTCAAAGACATATGTAAGAGTTGTAAATGTTTACCTGTTACTGGCCTCTGACGACACTGTCAAGGACACATGTAAGAGTTGTAAATGTTTACTTATTACTGGCCTCTGACGACACTGTCAAAGACATATGTAAGAGTTGTAAATGTTTACCTGTTACTGGCCTCTGACTACACTGTCAAGGACACATGTAAGAGTTGTAAATGTTTACTTATTACTGGCCTCTGACGACACTGTCAAAGACATATGTAAGAGTTGTAAATGTTTACCTGTTACTGGCCTCTGACTACACTGTCAAGGACACATGTGTTAGTTGTAAATGTTTACTTATTACTGGCCTCTGACGACACTGTCAAGGACACATGTAAGAGTTGTAAATGTTTACTTATTACTGGCCTCTGACGACACTGTCAAGGACACATGTAAGAGTTGTAAATGTTTACTTATTACTGGCCTCTGACGACACTGTCAAAGACATATGTAAGAGTTGTAAATGTTTACTTATTACTGGCCTCTGACGACACTGTCAAGGACACATGTGTTAGTTGTAAATGTTTACTTATTACTGGCCTCTGACGACACTGTCAAGGACACATGTGTTAGTTGTAAATGTTTACTTATTACTGGCCTCTGACGACACTGTCAAGGACACATGTGTTAGTTGTAAATGTTTACTTATTACTGGCCTCTGACGACACTGTCAAAGACATATGTAAGAGTTGTAAATGTTTACTTATTACTGGCCTCTGACTACACTGTCAAGGACACATGTGTTAGTTGTAAATGTTTACTTATTACTGGCCTCTGACGACACTGTCAAGGACACATGTGGTAGTTGTAAATGTTTACTTATTACTGGCCTCTGACGACACTGTCAAGGACACATGTGTTAGTTGTAAATGTTTACTTATTACTGGCCTCTGACGACACTGTAAAAGACATATGTAAGAGTTGTAAATGTTTACCTGTTACTGGCCTCTAGCTACACTGTCAAGGACATATGTGTTAGTTGTAAATGTTTACTTATTACTGGCCTCTGACGACACTGTCAAGGACATATGTGTTAGTTGTAAATGTTTACTTATTACTGGCCTCTGACGACACTGTCAAAGACATATGTAAGAGTTGTAAATGTTTACCTGTTACTGGCCTCTAGCTACACTGTCAAGGACATATGTGTTAGTTGTAAATGTTTACTTATTACTGGCCTCTGACGACACTGTCAAAGACATATGTAAGAGTTGTAAATGTTTACCTGTTACTGGCCTCTGACTACACTGTCAAGGACATATGTGTTAGTTGTAAATGTTTACCTGTTACTGGCCTCTAGCTACACTGTCAAGGACATATGTGTTAGTTGTAAATGTTTACCTGTTACTGGCCTCTGACTACACTGTCAAGGACATATGTGTTAGTTGTAAATTTTTACTTATTACTGGCCTCTGACGACACTGTCAATGACAGATGTAAGAATTGTAAATGTTTACTTATTACTGGCCTCTGACGACACTGTCAATGACAGATGTAAGAGTTGTAAATGTTTACTTATTACTGGCCTCTGACGACACTGTCAAAGACATATGTAAGAGTTGTAAATGTTTACCTGTTACTGGCCTCTGACTACACTGTCAAGGACACATGTGTTAGTTGTAAATGTTTACTTATTACTGGCCTCTGACGACACTGTCAAAGACATATGTAAGAGTTGTAAATGTTTACCTGTTACTGGCCTCTAGCTACACTGTCAAGGACACATGTGGTAGTTGTAAATGTTTACCTGTTATTGGCCTCTGACTACTCTGTCAAGGACACATGTGGTCGTTGTAAATATTTACATGTTACTGGCCTCTGACTACACTGTCAAGGACACATGTCGTAGTTGTAAATGTTTACCTGTTACTGGCCTCTGACTACACTGTGTATGTTGTAGTTGTAAATGTTTACCTGTTACTGGCCTCTGACTACACTGTGTATGTTGTAGTTGTAAATGTTTACCTGTTACTGGCCTCTGACTACACTTTGTATGTTGTAGTTGTAAATGTTTACCTGTTACTGGCTTCTGACTACACTGTGCATGTTGTAGTTGTAAATGTTTACCTGTTACTGGCTTCTGACTACACTGTGCATGTTGTAGTTGTAAATGTTTACCTGTTACTGGCCTCTGACTACACTGTGCATGTTGTAGTTGTAAATGTTTACCTGTTACTGGCTTCTGACTACACTGTGTATGTTGTAGTTGTAAATGTTTACCTGTTACTGGCCTCTGACTACACTGTGCATGTTGTAGTTGTAAATGTTTACCTGTTACTGGCCTCTGACTACACTTTGTATGTTGTAGTTGTAAATGTTTACCTGTTACTGGCCTCTGACTACACTTTGTATGTTGTAGTTGTAAATGTTTACCTGTTACTGGCCTCTGACTACACTGTGTATGTTGTAGTTGTAAATGTTTACCTGTTACTGGCCTCTGACTACACTGTGTATGTTGTAGTTATAAATGTTTGTCTTCTTCACAACTCAGTGCGGCGATCAGAACACCTTCAAACTCATACCTTCCACTTCAATGCACCGGTGTACAACGATCTTAAAACAAGAGTCTGTTTAGGCGTCGGGAGGCGATCAATTTTTCATAACTAAATGTTGTACTGAAGTTATCCAGACATGTTTAATGTTTTGTATATAATTAATTTGTGTGTAAAGTTTTAAGTTAATAACTTTACCGACTTGAAAGATATGAATGTTTTAGTAAAAAACACAAGCATAGGGATAGAAAAAAACTTAGCTAGATAGAACTAAGTGTATTGTATCCTATTTCGTAAGCTTAAGCGGCTAGAGTCATTATTAACAACTAGTTCTTCCGGTGTCAACCGCGTCAAAGGACTATTTACAATATATACAGTTCCAATGGAACTGTATATATTGTAAATAGTACAATGGAACTGTATATATTGTAAATAGTCCTTTGACGCGGTTGACACCGGAAGAACTAGTTGTTAATAAGTATGGAACTGGAATATATTGTAACCAATGGAACTGTATATATTGTAAATAGTACAATGGAACTGTATATATTGTAAATAGTCCTTTGACGCGGTTGACACCGGAAGAACTAGTTGTTAATAAGTGTATTGTATATTTAACTTGAAACATAACCCTGTAAAGATTGATCCCGTATTTACTGGACACCATGTATACATTACTAAGTGGTTTGGGCTCTAAGGTCATCTTGAGTTTAGTAATCAAATAGCCTTAAAATATACTAAAAAACTAGTTATAAAAATTAAAATTGATCAAATTTAGAAGGATTTTAGATTACTGAGATCGAACATGTACAGTGGAATTACCTAACATTTTGTTTAAATCTATTGTTCTGTGATTTATTGCGTATTGTTTAGAGGTAATCATTAATTTATGTGGAAGAGCTCAACTTAACATTAACATTGTTTGCCAAATTATCATGTACTTGAGTACCCGAGTTTGAATGTTATTTACTAATAGGAATACGAAAAAATCTAATCATACCATTAAAACAATGTGGTATGATTGGATTGGTACTCGCTTAATCGTACTTATTACGTAAGTAAGTATAAATATTATGTTTTAATAGTTTTTATATTAATTGGAACAAAAAGTAGCAGAATTTTAACTAGTTTTTACTGTGCATGAACTTTTATTTTTTTAACCCCGTCAACTTATCGCATATATATTTTAAGACATGGTTGATAGGAATGTTTTCTATAAGTTTTAAACATTTCCGAATTTTAAATGTTCAAGAAAAAACGTTCTTATCAATGTTTTGAAACGTTGTGTTGTTGATTTCGAGTTCGTGAATGTAAGTACTTAGCCACGTTGTAATCCTTATCACATGTATAGTTACGATACACTACTTATATATTTTTTAATTGATTTAAAACAATTTAAAATCACCGCATTTACTTAGGTACATAACATTAATTTATCACAACTAAGTAATTTATTTTAACTTCCAACGGTCAAAAGAGCAATTTAAAGTAATTGATTTCACGACATTTAGAAGCCAAGAAAACTTTGTTTCAGGACATTGATAAGAACTTTTTTCTCGAAAATTTATTATTTTGAAACTTATAAAACATTTCTATCAACCACGTACGTTATATCAATGTGATGTACTTATTGACGAGTTTTAGGGGAATAAAAGTGTAATTTTGATGCACAGTGAAAACAAGGATAAAAATGATTAAAACTTATAACAACATTCATATGTGATCATTTTGTATTGTAAAATCAAACGACGAAAACGATATTGGAATTGGACTTTTTGTAGGTTTCTTAGTAAATAGCCTTCAAACTGTAGTCCACATAATTTCTGCGCCAACAGTTAGCTAATTTGATTTTGAAAAATGCATTTTTGTGATTAAATCGCTAAATTAAGGGAAAGTGAATAAAAAAGTAAAAGAATTTCTACCTAGGGAGAAAGTTCATTAAGTTGTTACTTAACAAATAGTAGATTGGGTGTTTTTATTTTACAAGAATGTCTCAAAGATTATTGACTTCACTTCTTAGGATGATTCCTAACGATATAAATTTTTTCATATATAATTTAATTTAGGATGGACGGAAACCCCACAATCGTCATGTAACCATATCGTGGGTGGTCCTTTACAGGTCAGCGAGTCACGAGTAAATGTTCCTTATGATTCAATATGTGGGAGACCAGACCTCTTAAACTCTGTTTATATATAGTTGATGAATGCAGCAGAACTATTACACTATAGCCAATTTATGTATTAAATGCTGTTTCACATTTCTCCTATGTTGTATTTAAAAAGGGGGGGAGGGTACACACATAACATACAATGTCCTTATTTTTAAAACTACTGTATTGTAGGCTACTTTTGAATATAGTTAAAAAAAGTTAAATAATTGTAAAAGTATTGTGCGATGTTATAATGATGTACAGTTGTTTTATAAACATATGACAATTTTAACGGTAGACTGACGTTCTGTTATATTAAACATCAAGTAATCTCAAAGTGAGTAAAGAATCCAATTTACCCATGGAGCAGTGTATATCCTGCAGGAGGCAGAGCCTTGGTACCACCTGTTTTCCTATCAGTATTGCATGTAGTGAAGGTGGCAGGACCCAAAGTGTCATTTGTGTCCTCATGAGTACTGTATGTAGTGTGGGTGGCTACACAGGGTGGTCTTGGAAACCATAATTCTGACAAAAAAACTTTAAATGGGGAACCTTACCTGGTTTTTAGAGACAATTAAACATACATAGTTCAAATTTTAAAAAACGGCCACCATTTTCCAATATGGCAGCCAACTTTTTTTATTAAAACACCCTATGTTGTTTTAGATAGAAATAGTAGTTTTAAGACTAGTTTTTATTTTTTATAGTTTTAGATGTTTCGCTTAATAACGTAGATATGAGAGCTCGAAATATTCAGATTCCTTACGATTGTTCAGATATACTTACCATTGAGATAACAATTTGTTTAAATATGATTTTTTTTAAAAATAGTCTAATCGGTAAATATTACAACAAACATTTGAAAATGTATGCCTAGCTATTCCTTTTTCACGATTTAATAGCATAGTGTATAATACACAGAAATTTAAACAAATATGTTACTACTGTTTAAATAGATAGAAGCACTAAACAGTTGGTAGCCCTGTTACCATTATCAGCTGTTTAAGTCAAATTCCAAAAGAGATCGACAGTTGTATTACAAGTTGGCTTCATCAGCTGGTAATGGCAACAGTGCTGCCAACATAAATTTATCTGTAGTAAAATATAGTAACAAGTTTGTTTAAATTTATGTGTCTTACGCTATTAAAACGTGAAAAAGAATAGCTAGACATACATTTTCCAAATGTTTATTGTAATATTTGCCGATTCGACTATTTTGTTGAATGTATATTTAAAAAAATTGATATCTCAACAGTAAGCTCCATAAGGAATCTGAACATTTCGACCTCTAATATCTACGATGTTAAACAAAATATCGAAAAATGTTTAAGATAAAAAAGCCTTTAAACTACTATTTCTATCTAAAACAATCATAAAATGTATGATGTTTCATAATAAAATCGAAAATTAGCCGCCATATTGGGGAAATGGCGGCCGTTTTTTTATTTTTAATATATATATTTATTTATTTAACTGTCTCTAAAAATAAGGTTAGTATTCCCCATTTGAAGTTATTTGTCAGAATTATGGTTTCCAAGATCACAGTGGTGGTCCATTAAAAAAGACACATGACATCGTGCTTGTGTGTCTGATGTCGGTATATCATGAATGACATCGTGCTCGTGTTTCTGATGTCGATACATCATGCATGTAGTTGTGCTAGTGTGTCTGATGTCGATATATCATGCATGACGTCCTGATTGTGTGTCTCATGTCGATATGTTATACATGACATCGTGCTTGTGTTTCTGATGTTGATACATCATGCATGTCATTGTGCTCGTATGTCTGATGTCGATATATCATACATGTCGTCATAATTGTGTGTCTGATGTTGACATATCATGCATGACATCATGATTGTGTTTCTGATATCTATATGTCATGCATGTCGTCATGATTGTGTTTCTGATGTCGATATATCATGCGTGACGTCATGATTGTGTGTCTGATGTCGATATATCATGCATGTCGACGTGCTTGTGTTTTTGATGTCGATATATCATGCATGTCGTTGTGCTTGTTTGTGTTCTACTCGTATATTTGGTTCAAAATTTTAAACATTTGGGCATCATTCATGAAGAAAAATTTACTTCTGAAAATCATGTAACTCAGCTCCATTCTAAAATACGAACTTTTATTAGTACATTTTATTTTTGAGATATTTTCGTGATACTCAACTGTTGCGCAATCTTAATTTCGCTCTGATCAGTTGAAAGGTGCAATATGGGTTGATATGTTGGGGTGGTTCTTACAGAACTTAAATTAACAGGTTGACAGTAACATAACATTATTTTTTATGTATTATCCTGTATAAGAGTAGACTTGAGAGCTCTTTCTCCCTTTATAAATCTTAAAAGTTCCCCCTATTCAACACTTTTTCATTTTAAAAGTTTTAAGGTTGTTTTACATTAAGAGTGGTAATTGAGAGACATCTTTAAGTATGTTTTATTGTACAAGATTTGCTATAAGTGGTCTCTTAAGGTTGCCCAAAGTGAATAAATCAATTTTCAAACGTTCTTTTCAGTATCTGGGACCTAAATGTTTTAGTAACATTCCTAATTATATAAGACGTACCGTATTACTTCCTCGATACTCTTTATAACTGGTCATTGACATATCTGGGACCTAAATGTTTTAGTAACATTCCTAATTATATAAGACGTACCGTATTACTTCCTCGATACTCTTTATAACTGGTCATTGACATATCTGGGACCTAAATGTTTTAGTAACATTCCTAATTATATAAGACGTACCGTATTACTTCCTCGATACTCTTTATAACTGGTCATTGACATATCTGGGACCTAAATGTTTTAGTAACATTCCTAATTATATAAGACGTACCGTATTACTTCCTCGATACTCTTTATAACTGGCCATTGACATATCTGGGACCTAAATGTTTTAGTAACATTCCTAATTATATAAGACGTACCGTATTACTTCCTCGATACTCTTTATAACTGGTCATTGACATATCTGGGACCTAAATGTTTTAGTAACATTCCTAATTATATAAGACGTACCGTATTACTTCCTCGATACTCTTTATAACTGGTCATTGACATATCTGGGACCTAAATGTTTTAGTAACATTCCTAATTATATAAGACGTACCGTATTACTTCCTCGATACTCTTTATAACTGGTCATTGACATATCTGGGACCTAAATGTTTTAGTAACATTCCTAATTATATAAGACGTACCGTATTACTTCCTCGATACTCTTTATAACTGGTCATTGACATATCTGGGACCTAAATGTTTTAGTAACATTCCTAATTATATAAGACGTACCGTATTACTTCCTCGATACTCTTTATAACTGGTCATTGACATATCTGGGACCTAAATGTTTTAGTAACATTCCTAATTATATAAGACGTACCGTATTACTTCCTCGATACTCTTTATAACTGGTCATTGACATATCTGGGACCTAAATGTTTTAGTAACATTCCTAATTATATAAGACGTACCGTATTACTTCCTCGATACTCTTTATAACTGGTCATTGACATATCTGGGACCTAAATGTTTTAGTAACATTCCTAATTATATAAGACGTACCGTATTACTTCCTCGATACTCTTTATAACTGGTCATTGACATATCTGGGACCTAAATGTTTTAGTAACATTCCTAATTATATAAGACGTACCGTATTACTTCCTCGATACTCTTTATAACTGGTCATTGACATATCTGGGACCTAAATGTTTTAGTAACATTCCTAATTATATAAGACGTACCGTATTACTTCCTCGATACTCTTTATAACTGGTCATTGACATATCTGGGACCTAAATGTTTTAGTAACATTCCTAATTATATAAGACGTACCGTATTACTTCCTCGATACTCTTTATAACTGGTCATTGACATATCTGGGACCTAAATGTTTTAGTAACATTCCTAATTATATAAGACGTACCGTATTACTTCCTCGATACTCTTTATAACTGGTCATTGACATATCTGGGACCTAAATGTTTTAGTAACATTCCTAATTATATAAGACGTACCGTATTACTTCCTCGATACTCTTTATAACTGGTCATTGACATATCTGGGACCTAAATGTTTTAGTAACATTCCTAATTATATAAGACGTACCGTATTACTTCCTCGATACTCTTTATAACTGGTCATTGACATATCTGGGACCTAAATGTTTTAGTAACATTCCTAATTATATAAGACGTACCGTATTACTTCCTCGATACTCTTTATAACTGGTCATTGACATATCTGGGACCTAAATGTTTTAGTAACATTCCTAATTATATAAGACGTACCGTATTACTTCCTCGATACTCTTTATAACTGGCCATTGACATATCTGGGACCTAAATGTTTTAGTAACATTCCTAATTATATAAGACGTACCGTATTACTTCCTCGATACTCTTTATAACTGGTCATTGACATATCTGGGACCTAAATGTTTTAGTAACATTCCTAATTATATAAGACGTACCGTATTACTTCCTCGATACTCTTTATAACTGGTCATTGACATATCTGGGACCTAAATGTTTTAGTAACATTCCTAATTATATAAGACGTACCGTATTACTTCCTCGATACTCTTTATAACTGGTCATTGACATATCTGGGACCTAAATGTTTTAGTAACATTCCTAATTATATAAGACGTACCGTATTACTTCCTCGATACTCTTTATAACTGGTCATTGACATATCTGGGACCTAAATGTTTTAGTAACATTCCTAATTATATAAGACGTACCGTATTACTTCCTCGATACTCTTTATAACTGGTCATTGACATATCTGGGACCTAAATGTTTTAGTAACATTCCTAATTATATAAGACGTACCGTATTACTTCCTCGATACTCTTTATAACTGGTCATTGACATATCTGGGACCTAAATGTTTTAGTAACATTCCTAATTATATAAGACGTACCGTATTACTTCCTCGATACTCTTTATAACTGGCCATTGACATATCTGGGACCTAAATGTTTTAGTAACATTCCTAATTATATAAGACGTACCGTATTACTTCCTCGATACTCTTTATAACTGGTCATTGACATATCTGGGACCTAAATGTTTTAGTAACATTCCTAATTATATAAGACGTACCGTATTACTTCCTCGATACTCTTTATAACTGGTCATTGACATATCTGGGACCTAAATGTTTTAGTAACATTCCTAATTATATAAGACGTACCGTATTACTTCCTCGATACTCTTTATAACTGGTCATTGACATATCTGGGACCTAAATGTTTTAGTAACATTCCTAATTATATAAGACGTACCGTATTACTTCCTCGATACTCTTTATAACTGGTCATTGACATATCTGGGACCTAAATGTTTTAGTAACATTCCTAATTATATAAGACGTACCGTATTACTTCCTCGATACTCTTTATAACTGGTCATTGACATATCTGGGACCTAAATGTTTTAGTAACATTCCTAATTATATAAGACGTACCGTATTACTTCCTCGATACTCTTTATAACTGGTCATTGACATATCTGGGACCTAAATGTTTTAGTAACATTCCTAATTATATAAGACGTACCGTATTACTTCCTCGATACTCTTTATAACTGGTCATTGACATATCTGGGACCTAAATGTTTTAGTAACATTCCTAATTATATAAGACGTACCGTATTACTTCCTCGATACTCTTTATAACTGGTCATTGACATATCTGGGACCTAAATGTTTTAGTAACATTCCTAATTATATAAGACGTACCGTATTACTTCCTCGATACTCTTTATAACTGGTCATTGACATATCTGGGACCTAAATGTTTTAGTAACATTCCTAATTATATAAGACGTACCGTATTACTTCCTCGATACTCTTTATAACTGGTCATTGACATATCTGGGACCTAAATGTTTTAGTAACATTCCTAATTATATAAGACGTACCGTATTACTTCCTCGATACTCTTTATAACTGGTCATTGACATATCTGGGACCTAAATGTTTTAGTAACATTCCTAATTATATAAGACGTACCGTATTACTTCCTCGATACTCTTTATAACTGGTCATTGACATATCCGGATATTGATTTTCTTAAGATCAGCTTAATATGAAAATATTGAAATGGTTAATCTTGCATATTCTGCATTATAATTCTTTTTAAACTTTTATGTTTATTACTTTACACTTAATCTATTCCAACACTTTAAGTTAATCAAGAAAATGTTATTTTTAAGACAGGTGCTTCAGGTTAGTGGTTAGTTAATTATGATTGTGTCCACATTTCATGTTCTATTGTAATCAGTTGTAATCTATTGTTTATTTTACTAACAAACGAGCTAGACTTATTTTTTTAAATTGTAAGTTAAATTAAGTTCATCTTTTCTAGTGGGCCACATTAATAGCAGCAGTGGCTACTCGATTTCCATTTTTTACTTTGTAAAAATTGTTATGTATCTTTGAAGGAAATAAATTCAATTATTCATGTGTTTCTTGTCTTTGTTTACTCCTCAAACTTAATTTATCATTATTGTTGTAATAGTTTATTACTGTTAGTATTGTTGTCAATTCATATTTTTATTACATTATTATTATTGCCGTTGTTAATTCATATTTTTCGATTTTATTGTTTCAAGTTTGTTTCAAAATGTATACTAACTATGTGTTTAATAAATTGATTTCTCACTTTCAAATTCATACCGTCAATGTTATTATTTTTTAATAATGTAACCCTAAAATTTACCTAAACAATATGATGGACTTTGGAGTTTTCACTCAATTTTAAAGCTGATGAGCTAATTTTTATAGCATGTTGAATTTTGTTTCAAATTTAATGTTACATTGAACATTGATATTTATCTGTTTTGCACCATAAATAAATTAGAGGTTTTATGTTTTCCCTGAGTAGGGTACATGTAATGGTAGAATAGGCAGAAAGATATCATCCGTTACCGTTGTTTAGCGTAAAATTGGTGGGAAAGACGGCCCTAAACGGGCTTCATTTTATTTATTGTGTTTGTTTCTAAACTTGAGCTTCTGTAACTTATTTGAGAGGGGTTTGATTCTATAGTCATGTTAATTTTAGATATCCTACATCTAGGAAAAAAGCAAATGTCCCAATATCAGACAGCAAAAACTAAAATGATTTATGATTAAAAAGTATGTTTTTATATGTTTAAACCATTTATCATAAAACTTTCTATTTTATTCGTATTTACTACACATTTTATTTTGTGGTGTTCATATTTTTTAACGTGGCATTGTCAAATCAGTTTTATTACCACTTTTTTTGTTTTAATCCATACAACTTATCTAATAAATAACATAATATGGGGAAAGACAATTAGATGTGACAATGATTTATGTTTTATTTATATAATTACATTTTATATTACAACACATTCATACACCACTCAATCATTTCAGGCATAAAACTTACATAAATAGTCAATGGCAAGTACCTAAGTTACAAATATCTAATTACGTAACAGTTACATTCATCGTGAAAACATAACAATCAGAATTTTGATATTTAAACGTAACATTGAGCTAACATGTACTTACTGACGTAATTATATTGATTTATCACTTCAATTTGCTTATAACAGGATTCTTCAAATACTTATAAAAAACTTACATAAGTATAGTACAAAAATATCTATATTCTATAATACATCACTTAATAATTAGTATTGCACTAGTACCAGTTCAACAAACCGTTATCAGTAACATCGGCTGTATATCGTACGGGGACTGGGTAACCAATTTATAAATATTCACTGTTCAATTATGTACAACAGAAGAATGTTTCGTGATCAGTAAAGCTTCTTAGTTGAAGTTCTAGTGATCAAGAAATATCGAAATCACCTCTTGCTCATCTAGTTAGATCAGTGATCAGTGATCAACTCTCAAACAAGATCTTCAGATGGTGACAGAAGTGTCAAGATTCCCTAGAGCTTCTAGTTTCATCCCCATCTAGCGGCAAGATTGTACAGAGACTTGAGCAGTTCTACGGCACGTGCATCTGGGTCCACACCGAAATGTGTTGCTGAAGGATTTTGAGGAAATAAATTGGGTGATCTCAAATATTGAGGTTCTGGCTTTTGAGGGAACCTTTGTGAAGTGTCTATATCCACCTTGTTGGTCGATTGTGAGCTCTGGAATGCAGGAGTCGTCGAAATGGTTTCAACACTTAAGGCCCTACCTCTGGGAGTGGCACTTTGTCGCACTTGAGCTTCTGTCGCTTCCTCTAAGCCTGGAGTTGACTCAGAAGACTTCAGCAGAGCCTGGATTAATTGCGATCTTGATTCATCGAAGGATTTATTTTCTCTCCCATTTCTATCTGCCACCAAGAGTAGTACTAGCCTCCGAACAGTCATATTTGATTCCGCTTGGTTCATAACATTCATCAACATATCAGCACTTGTATCATTTAAATGTCCGAATATTTCTTCAGCTTTTCTTTCAAGCATTTCTTGTTTTTCGTCTTCTGATGTAATATTTGTTGGTATAAGTGTAGAAACAAAACTAGATACTGTAGAAATCTGAGTTGGACTGTTTTGATCGTGAGATGGGTTAAAACTTTCTTGGACGGGAGTTTTTACCAAATCGGACGATGCCTGAGAATTCCATTGCCAAGCGTTGTGAAGTGACCCTCGACGTGTTATGATTTCTGGTAAATCGGGATTTTCTGCAGAATTGGGATGGTAGGTTGTAGCTCTAATTACGTTCACTGTACTTTGTAAACTTTGAAATGGATATTCTGTGGTTGCAGATACACCATCAGTTACATTCTCTAATCCTTCCTCAGCATGATTATTAGTATCTTCTGTAGAAGCTGACGGAGATGCAGTCGAGGGACCTGAAAACACTATTACCTTAGGTGTTGAGTAGCGAATGGTTTTAGTTCTTTCTAGAGTTACTCCATTCCCAAGATTTACATTTTGAAAAGCAATTTCTTTATGAGGCCTTCGTGTAAAACTGGTTAAATCCGAAAATGTTGCTTGAGGTCCAAACCTTATGGATCCTCTGTTTGGTTGCAAGACTGTATTGGTCTCTGTTGCTGTTCTGCTAGGTTCAGGTTTCAAAAGAGCGTCTTTTGTTACTTTAATTTGCTTATCTATAGATTTGTTATCAATGCTTTTAGCTGCAGTAAAACGGACATAATTGTCTCGAGAGACAAATGATTGGCTGCCAGATGTAATTAAAAGCTTCTCTGGATCAGACTTGTTATCATATATTTCATCTTCAATGTTTACTTGCTTGTTACTGGTAATATCAGCTACATCATGGTTATCATCACAGTCCTTGGATCTATCTGCCAAAGAATTTATATCTTCAGCCGGAACTATTTCTAACTTGTCTGGTATTGATTCTATCCCAATTTGGTTTGATTCTTTAACAAATCCATTAGCATGTATATAGCCAAAATCATCATCTGCTTCTGTTGCAAATGTCGGCCAATCAGTTGTATAAGTAGTTTCCACCAGAGGTTTTCCCGTAATTCCTTCAGAAATTTCAGATCCATAGGGTTTGTAGGTAGACCCAGCAGAATTATTATGAAATCCGCCATACCTAGGTCTACTTTGATCTTCCACTCCACCAGCAGTAGGAAAGAATACGACTTCTCCTTCAGTGGTTGAAACAGAATTATTAGTATCTCTTGAGAGCAAATTAATGTCAGCGGCTAAAGATGCAGCACTCTTAGAGTACCGTTGAGAATCAAAAGTCTCAAAATATTCTTCTTTGGGAGCTGTTAAATCTCTTGAAAGTTCAGGATAAGTGGTATTTTCCGTTTGAACCAGGTCATTTATTTGTTCTATATCAATTTGGTTAATTCGATCTTTTTGATTTTTCATATCATTGATATTATTAGTGGCTCTTGGTGCACTTGAAGCATCAGAGAAATCCAACACTTCGTCTTCATTATCCTCTAAAGATAGTGTTGTACCATATGTATTTAAATTAGTAGGTTCTGTTGGTCTTACCTCAGACAAAATTCGCCTAAAAGAATCTGGATCTTCTAGATAAGCTGACAGTGCTCTACTAAAGACCTGAGCCAATTCTCTAAGATCGGTAGAATCTTTCAATTTAAGCTCGTCGGGAAGTTCTTCTAATGTAGGGAATGACAGAGGTGTAGGTTTTTGTGTTGTTGATGTCGGCTGCACTATACCGCGACTTTGATCACTGTATAGGTCATTTTTAATGTCATCTTTTATTTCCGAAATAGACTCAGTAATAGTCTCTTTTGTTGCATCTAAGTCAAAAATCTCATCACTGTTACAGAGCTTACCCTCAGTATGCGGATGTGTTTTTTCTTCGGTAGTATCGTTGAAAAGAAATGCATAAGAATCTTTTGTAGTTTTTGTTAAAACTGTAGGTAGATCTTTTACGATACCTAAAGGTTCCACAGAAGCTTGAGAATCGTCAATCTCAGTTTCACTATCTGGACTACCAGAGTGAGACCGAAGCAGAATTTCATCAGACACCTTGCTTTTGGTTTGCTGATTTGCACGTTGTCTGATTTCCGGTTGGATAGTTGGTAAATCATCTGATTCAAGTACCTGAGAGGATGTTAATTCCTTTTTAAAATACGAAGGAGTTATTCCGGAATCTGATTCCGAGGTAGCATAATATAGAGCCAATGTATGTAACGCGTTTTGCCCAGATGGTTCCGGTATCTTGGAATTATGTTTACTTTTAGTGTTATCTTTAAAAGGAAGTTGATTTATCTCAGCTGGATCAATATTCCTAAAATCTTGCAGTTTATCATGGCGTGTGTCGTCTTTACTAATAATTATAAATGGTGTAGATGATGGTAAATTTGAGTTGATATAATCTTTTCGACTTTGATCTGGAATCGTTGGTGAATATGAAGGCGTAGGAGAAGAACTAGAATATATGAAGGCACTGTTTGTACTCAGGCTAGGAGATCGAGTTGGTGCCCATTGTTCTTGCCGTTCCTTTCCTACTAAAGGAACCTCTGTCACAATAGACTGGTCATAAGCTAATGTATTTTCAAATTGAGGCTTCTCAGAGAATTTAGAAGTTAAATAAGAGACAGAAGATACCGAATTTACAGGATCTTGTGTCGATGGTCTAAAACTAACACTTTTATCATCAACTTGATTATTTATGGAAGAAACTGCTAAAGGCAGAGCAGTACTACTGGATTGAAAGTTATTGGTAGTTGAGGCTAAATCGGAAGAAGTCTGAGAACGTTCTAATTCTACATAAGAGAAAGTTTTACTTGGTCTAAACTTGACCGTAAAAATTGGTTTTTCAGTTGTACTAGTAAAGCGTCTTTGCTTAAATCTTTGCTGAGATGTCTCTTCGGGAAGGGGTGGTTGAGTTGTCGGTGATGAGAATCTGTTTGGTGGCGATGGTTGAATTGTAGAGGAGGAAGGTGTTTTATTTCTGTCGAGTTGAACATAGCTTTTGTGGTTAGACAATGATACCGTTTCAGAATTAAGCTTAATCTCAGGTGGTTGTATATTTATTTGGTTGTTTTGTTCCGTTTGGGGTGGTACAAGATCAGGACTGGGCCGCACAATGTTGTTTTGTAGAGTTTGAGAGTTTGATTGGTAAAAATTGGAACTGGATTGCCTATTGTAATTTGTGTTGTTATTAACTTGTAGCGATGATTGCTGGATCGCTGAAGATCTCTGAGAGTCAACAACCTGTCTATTCCGTGAAGGACTTGGCCTAATGTTGTTATTCTGTGATGATGTAGGAAACAATCGGCCCTTACCTCTAAAGTTTTTCTGGGGAGATTTACGCACAGCTTCTGTACTTGATACGTAATCTCCAAAAGTCGGAGTTTCTGGTGTAGAAGTGCTTGACAAAATCCTGACTGTTGTACTTTCACTAACAAATTTCGTGTTCTGAGGACTCTGCAAGCCAGCATTATTGGAAGGAGCTATGCTGTTTTGATACGATGGAGAACTTGCTGTAAAGTACGACTCTCGGTAAAACTGTTTAGAAAACTGGTTCCCCCTATTGCTAGCAAACGAAGCTGTTTCAGAAAGCACCTGTTGCTCTCTTTCTTCATCAACCGGTCCGTTAACACTGATATCTTCAGACGATTTAAACTGTTGTCGGCTGTTGTTGGGATCATTTTGCTGGCTTTCGATTCGTGGTCTCTGCTTCCTCCTGCGTGGAGTATTTTGTCTTCTAGAGTTCTGACGGCTCTCGAAGTTAAGTTTAGCGGTTTCGAAAGCTGGTGCGTCAATATGAATTGGGTTGTCTGAGGGTGGTGGTGGAGGTGCAGGGGTTGTTGAAGGGCTGTTGAATCTCTCCCCCTTCCCCATAGCTTTATTGATGGCCTCAGCCCGTTGCCTGTAGATACGTTGGTCAGCTGCTAGCTGTTCGGCGCTCTCTTCATAGAGCTCCACTGACTTGCCACAGTCGACGCGGAACCACCAGTCGCAGATAAGATGTGACTGCCTGAAGATTGTTCCATTGGGACACAGGAATGAAATCTTTCGACCTCCGTCACATATATGGAAGACCTACGACAGTAAACAGTTGTTAATAATTGTCATACATGTTATTTTGTTAGTAATAACAAATAACTGTGAAAATAAACAACATTGTGTAAATACAACAATATTTGTGAGGTGGAAAGTGAAAAGGGACCTCTTGTTGGCAAAGTAAAATGTTGAATATTCACGAAACCACAGATTTTGATCAAAATGATCGGTATTTGGTTTTTCCGATTATCAAACTCTTAGAACAGGCCTGCATCGGCTATAAAGTCGAGTCGATGCATTAAACATCGAATAAAATTTATTTAGATATCAGTGTTTGGCCTGAGGAAAAGGACCTCATTTTGTTATGGCAAAATTACATAGGCCCGACAAGAGGTCCCTTTCAAAAACACATTAGAAAAGAAATATTACTCTAAAAAATAGTCTCCCCTGAGTTCTAGCATCAGTTTAGAGAACTGCGCTAAATTTTGCCTAAATGCAGGACAGTTTCTTGTATGTTTAAAACCATCACGACAACAGGTACCTATTCTAAAGCAGTATTAGCAGCATTTTTGAAACAGCTGTTTCACTATCAATCAGCCGTGACTGCATCACTTTTAGAGTTGTACTCAGGTAGATCGACTTGTACTTTTATTTGATATTGATAAGATTCCGTTTAAAATAATTTAGACTAGATAAAAGTAATAAAAACGTTTTTAAAAGTAACTAGTGTCCTGTCTGAGAAAAGGGACCTCTTGTCGTTATGGGAAATAACATGGGACCGACAAGAGGTCCCTTATCAAATATTTAGTTTTGTGTTACATTACTTTATAAAAACGAGATTTTAATAAATTTTGCCTGTGTTTTAAACAACTACGGCTGTTATTATGAAAAAGGAAGTGTTTACCTTTGTTTTGATGTTTGATATATTTCTTAAATATGAAAATTGTGGGTTCTAAGTGAGTTTAAAGTTTTAAAACCCGTGTATCTCAAAATTCCGCTTACAATTTGTTAAAATGTAAACGTTCATTACTTAAAGGAAAAAATCGTAGGGACGTGAAATTACGTCAACTTGTTCATAATGTTATGCTTAATTTAAAAATACCAATAACTTCAAAACGATAATTGCCGACAGAGGTCTCTTTTCACTTTTCGCCTCACATATTGTTTTATAGAAGGTTCGTACAGTGACCAATACAATTGAGTACGATTGATGAAAAACGTTCAAACAGTTAGTTAGTACACTGATTTGTTGTTACACATTCTCGATCGTTGAGGATCTGTGTGATATATTGTGGGAGAGATGTGTGGAGGTCATCTATTCACGACCCAGCCTTCCTTTCACTGTTGTGGTGTTTTTTACCCTGATAAAGCCTCCACTTTACTCACGATCACAATAAAACCTGGGGAAACAAGAATTCGCACAGTTATTTTCACTGTAGATCGTTGTTGGATACACTGGAAGTGAGGTTAGGCGACACAATGAAGCGCGAACACTGCTTATACATCAAAATCAGCTGTGACTGAATCTGCCTATTACATTCCTTCCGCATTATTATATCATTTGAGTCTACAACTTAACACACACAGCAAAAATCAATGTAACTTAAGTCCAACTTAAGTTAACAACTTAAACCTGGTTCGTTGGGGCCTTCTAATCGGTTTTTATTCATGTAAACGTGTAAATTTGTCCTTAGTTAAACAGTTAGTTATACATGTAGTTACTAATTTCAAACCTCGACAGTATAGAATTTAACTTAACCCATTTTTATTGAAACGAATAATAAACTACTTCTCACATTTATTGACTGTTGTAAGTTCAAGTACTAAAACCACGAAGACATTTTGAAAGAATAGGAAATAGGTAAATGGGTCGATAACCGGCTTGGCATATTGATACATAATTATAAATTATCTGTACTTGATCCTAATGTTGTATGAGTCATCCTGCTCCAATAACGTATATTTCATTAAACAGTTTCGGGGATCTATAGATAAGGAATACTAGAAACACCACTAGCCTCGTGTCCCTTACACTATTGGGAACTTCGGGCATGCCCCCACCTCCATTAGACTGAAGGCAGGTGCACCATCCATGTAATATTTAAGAGTTTTGTAATTTTCCTTGTTCATTTTGATAAATTTCTTGGATTCCAGGATATTTTACTGGCATTTTGTTTTATGTTATTTGTATTTTTTTTTTAAATAAGAATTACTTAATAGGTTGTAGTAGGTCTGTAAAAAGTAATTGTTACAAGGTCTGTTGGTCTTTCTTCTTTTTATTTGTATAATAAATGTAGATTAATTTAGGCCACTTGAGAACGAGGTAAGTTTCTTACCTCTCGAATCGTCGTGTAGTCAAAATACACTGACTTGTTGGAAAAGTCCAACTGAATTAACGAATAATAATTATTAAGAATAATATAATAATAATATTATATCCATCGATATAATAGACTTCAAACAAACTGTATTTTCAGAACAAAATTGTGTCTGTTTGAGTTGTATGTCTCAAACTCTAACTAAGTTCAAGCATTGGTTCCAAGTATTTCTTTCATTGCTGCTACTGTAAGTGGTATGCGAGAGATGCTCTACCTGGCAGTCCGTGTCGAGGTCGGCGAAGTAGCCGTGCCTGCGCACCGCTCGGCAGCTGAACGACGTACTGGGGATGCTGGGTAGGACGGGGAAGTCCACACCAGGCCGGCCCATTACTCCTGCAACAGTAATAACACAAGCCGTAACTCATGATCTCTTGGTTAAACTATTTTACCTTACATCTGCAAGTTAAAGCATCAATGCATGTCAATTCACGTTTAGACGTAAAAGTTAGGGTTAATACAGATTTACCTACGTTTTCTATTACAAACATACATTAACCTTAAAATACGTTTCCACTCTAATGTTTTCAATAATACCAAAATATATTTAAAAGTAAGCATCCTAGATAACGAGACTCTACCTGCCGCCAAATTGGATTTGATTCTTCAAGGCCAATGTTTAATTAAAATAAAGATTACAGCTTTATTTATGAACGTACTATTTTTAAATTAGCCTTTTTTTAAAAATTACGTGATTATATAGTCCCCCCTAAGACATATCTTTTCCATATTTGGTTTATTTTTATATTTAGATAACCATTCACCTAATTTAAAATGTATTACTATTATCCTATATAGCATAATAACATTTGAAATACGTATGTTAAAACAACTAATGTAAGCGTGAAACGTTTTCAAGTGAAGTAATATTTAACTGCAAACGCGGGCGTCAGCTACTAGTAACTGCTAAGCCGGGAAGGAGAGTCAACTGTCACACAAAGGTAGCACCAGCGGTCTCCCTCTCTATCTCTCCCTGTCTCCCTCCAGGACACACTGAAGTGACTAGTAGTGGCTGAGATAAAAGTTAATCAAACAGTCGACTGAGAGCTTAGTTGAAACGAATCACCGTTAGATAGCAGTGTGTATAGCAAATGCATTGACTTGGACGGTCCATTTGCTTCTACAGTAGATGCTGATATGAACAATATTGACAGTTTTCTCTTTCTTCCTCGTTCGCTTTTAGCATTTTCACGTAGCTGATGTTCGCGTTTTACAGTTTAACTACTTCATTTACTGATCTGTCTCCCTTACACTTTTAAAGTATGTACAGTATTTCAAATGTTGACATGTCATGGCATAAGTTCGAGAAGAGTTCCATAAAATTAGATTTGTCCTAGTTGTGGTTTGATTCCAAATAGTAATACTAGAACAATAATATTTCTATTCAAATTAAAAATCGGAGCATAAAATTGAACTTTGATCTCGAGTGGCTCCTTGAAAATGTATATGATATATGTTCATAAGAGAAGCTGTAATATTTATTTGAATGTAACATTGACCTTATGGAGAATTAAATTCAATATGGTAATAGGTGTAGCAGATTATAAAACATTAGACACTTTAAATAAATAATTATTATGAACTAAATATACCAGTTAAACTACCATATTTTGGAATAGGGTTTATTTTAATATTTGTACATAGAAGAGGTTTTCTTACATGACACAACTGTATAGTGTAAGTGTATATCAAATTACCATTTAACGGTTCTTTTTTAGTCATCTAATGTTTAAGGGGTTTTTATTACTGTTCTCAAAATTAATTCGTGGGCAAGGCTATTTAATAATCATCCTAATTTGCAGTCCAATGCAAGGTAATTCTACACTATGACCTTGAAATATACCCCTTAATAGCAGACCCATATAAGATAAAGTTGTTGCTCCGCCGATCCTGGTCAATTTGCTTCGGAATGGCTCCCGTTTATTTATTGAGATGGCAATCAAACATAAATTATGGTTCACAGCAATTTTTTTCAAGGATGACGAATCATAAACATAAAAGCTACCGGTCATCCACGTACATTCAAGGCGCTCTGCTCTTGGAATTACGTTACATTTACATACATTCCATGTTCAACATAAGAAGGAAGACGAGGACTTCATACGATACAGGTCATTATACAGTGGAAATACAACATGAGATCAATTTTTAAACACTTCTCTCTGTATTTGGAGCCAAAACACTTTTATTTCTTTGCCAAATGATATAAACAATTTACAAGTTCTAAAATACTTTGCAAGTTAGTATTTAATTGGCTTCTAACAAACCAAGATATTTCTTTCGTACATTTCAGTTTTAATTGAAGCACATAGTGTTTTAAGAAACAAACAAAACGTTTCGAAAAGTATAAAACACCATCCTCTTCAGGCTTTACTTACTACCTTGGCCTACATTTAAAACTATATTTTTGTCAGTTAACCTATTGATATTTTAGTAGCACTAAAATATCTCTTTTATAAATATTTACTTTTTGCGAATGAAAACATTTAATATAAGTTCAGTGAAAAAAGGGAAATAAACCAGTTTTAAAGTAGGTTGGTTAAGGTAGTAAGCAACTCCTGAGGATGACAGGAGTTTTATATCTAACGAAACGTTTTGTTTGTTACTTAAAACACTTGAAATCTACAACAATTTTACAAATGAGGAACAATAGAATGGTAACAGATGACTTTCAAACAACAATTATACCTATACTGAATTTTATAATTTATTTGTATATACTTGCTATTTTACAGTCGTTATCATTAGTGGTAATTTATATATATGTAATTTTGCCCTTTTCACTTTATACATTTAGTTTGCATATTTATTTCTTAAACATTGTACATTTAAGTACCACTATGTTTATTTAATTGACACTTCGAAGCATTAATTTTACCATTAACTTATTAATAGTTAGCGATTATAATTATTAATTTTGTTATATCTCCAGTTAGACTCATTAAGTATTTTATGTTTATTATAGTATTTTTCGTGTTATTAAACATGGCCAATTTTACCAGGCCACTTTTATTTATTCGATAAGAGTGGAAAACTGACTGAATATGGAGGTACTGACCAACAGTATTCGTTTTGAGAATGATATATCTTGGAAGGGTTCATTTGGTGCTGTTTGTATAAAACTATAACACTACAAGTAAATGTCACACAACACAAATGTTTTACGATACAAATAAATGTCACACAACACAATTGTTTTATGATACAAGTGACCGTGCCAACACAAATGTATTGTAATACAAGAGACCGTCACAACACAAATGTATTACAATACAAGTAAATGTCACACCTACACAAATGTATTACAATACAAGTGACCGTCACAACACAAATGTATTACAATACAAGTAAATGTCACACAACACAAATGTTTTACGATACAAATAAATGTCACACAACACAATTGTATTACAATACAAGTGACCGTCACAACACAAACGTATTACTATACCAGTAAATGTCACACCTACACAAATGTATTACAATACAAGTGACCGTCACAACACAAATGTATTACAATACAAGTAAATGTCACACTACACAAATGTATTACAATACAAGTGACCGTCATAACAAAAATGTATTACAATACAAGTGACCGTCACAACACAAATGTATTACAATACAAGTAAATGTCACACTACACAAATGTATTACAATACAAGTGACCGTCACAACACAAATGTATTACAATACAAGTGACCGTCACAACACAAATGTATTACAATACAAGTGACCGTCACAACACAAACGTATTACTATACCAGTAAATGTCACACCTACACAAATGTATTACAATACAAGTGACCGTCACAACACAAATGTATTACAATACAAGTAAATGTCACACTACACAAATGTATTACAATACAAGTGACCGTCATAACAAAAATGTATTACAATACAAGTGACCGTCACAACACAAACGTATTACTATACCAGTAAATGTCACACTACACAAATGTATTACAATACAAGTGACCGTCATAACACAGATGTATTACAATACAAGTGACCGTCACAACACAAATGTATTACAATACAAGTGACCGTCACAACACAGATGTATTACAGTACAAGTTACCGTCACAACACAAATGTATTACAATACAAGTGACCGTCACAACACAAATGTATTACAATACAAGTGACCGTCACAACACAGATGTATTACAATACAAGTAAATGTCACACTACACAAATGTATTACAATACAAGTGACCGTCACAACACAAACGTATTACTATACCAGTAAATGTCACACTACACAAATGTATTACAATACAAGTGACCGTCACAACACAAATGTATTACAATACAAGTGACCGTCACAACACAAACGTATTACTATACCAGTAAATGTCACACTACACAAATGTATTACAATACAAGTGACCGTCACAACACAAACGTATTACTATACCAGTAAATGTCACACTACACAAATGTATTACAATACAAGTGACCGTCACAACACAAACGTATTACTATACCAGTAAATGTCACACTACACAAATGTATTACAATACAAGTGACCGTCACAACACAAACGTATTACTATACCAGTAAATGTCACACTACACAAATGTATTACAATACAAGTGACCGTCACAACACAAACGTATTACTATACCAGTAAATGTCACACTACACAAATGTATTACAATACAAGTGACCGTCACAACACAAACGTATTACTATACCAGTAAATGTCACACTACACAAATGTATTACAATACAAGTGACCGTCACAACACAAACGTATTACTATACCAGTAAATGTCACACTACACAAATGTATTACAATACAAGTGACCGTCACAACACAAACGTATTACTATACCAGTAAATGTCACACTACACAAATGTATTACAATACAAGTTACCATTACAACACAAATGTATTACAATACAAGTGACCGTCATAACACAAACGTATTACTATACCAGTAAATGTCACACTACACAAATGTATTACAATACAAGTGACCGTCACAACACAAACGTATTACTATACCAGTAAATGTCACACTACACAAATGTATTACAATACAAGTGACCGTCACAACACAAACGTATTACTATACCAGTAAATGTCACACTACACAAATGTATTACAATACAAGTTACCATTACAACACAAATGTATTACAATACAAGTGACCGTCACAACACAAACGTATTACTATACCAGTAAATGTCACACCTACACAAATGTATTACAATACAAGTGACCGTCACAACACAAACGTATTACTATACCAGTAAATGTCACACCTACACAAATGTATTACAATACAAGTGACCGTCACAACACAAACGTATTACTATACCAGTAAATGTCACACTACACAAATGTATTACAATACAAGTGACCGTCACAACACAAACGTATTACTATACCAGTAAATGTCACACCTACACAAATGTATTACAATACAAGTGACCGTCACAACACAAATGTATTACAATACAAGTAAATGTCACACTACACAAATGTATTACAGTACAAGTGACCGTCACAACAAAAATGTATTACAATACAAGTGACCGTCACAACACAGATGTATTACAATACAAGTTACCGTCACAACACAGATGTATTACAATGTAAGTACAAAATGATACAACGGCGACTGATACTCTCTCGTCTCGTATTTACTTTCCTCAGACCAGAAGGGGAGGTAAACGTGGTTTACTGAAGTCGATCACTCTAATGTACTTTTTGTATTTATAATGTAACAAATTTGTGTTGTGTGACGTTCATTTGTATTGTAATATATTTGTGTTGTGGCGGTCACTTGTATTGTAATTATTGGTTTAGTATTCAATTATTGCAGGTATTAAAATTTTAATTTATTCATTACTTTAAACCTGCTTAGTTTATTTATTGAAGAAATTAAACTGTCATTTTAGTGGCAATTAAATTTGAGTCCTGTTTTAAGGCATATATAACGAATTATTGTAATGTAAATTACCACTAATGATGGCGACTGTAAAATAGCAAGTAAATGCAAATAAATTATAAAATTCAGTATTGGGATAATTGTTGTTTGAAAGTTATCTGTTACCATTCTATTGTTCCTCATTTGTAAAAAATTGTTGTAGATTTCAAGTGTTTTAAGTAACAAACAAAACGTTTCGTTAGATATAAAACTCCTGTCATCCTCAGGAGTTGCTTGCTTACTACCTTAACCAACCTACTTTAAAACTGGTTTATTTCCTTTTTTTCACTGAACTTATAATAAATGTTTTCATTTGCAAAAAGTAAATATTTATAAAAGAGATAGTTTAGTGCTACTAAAATATCAATAGGTTAATCAATAGGTTAATTGATAAAAAAAATTTACAAAAATATATTTTTAAACGTAGGCCAAGGTAGTAAGTAAAACCTAAAGAGGATTGTGTTTTATACTTTTCGAAACGTTTTGTTTGTATCTTAAAACGCTTGACGCTTAGAAAGCTTGGTAATATCGTCAATTTTACCAATCATAACGATATTATCAATCAAACTATCAAACGTCATGAAAATAGAAGAAAGAACTGTTACAAGAGTCAGTCTCACCCTGGTACTCCTGGTACTCGACGTTGTCGTCGATGTCTTCCCCTCCCGTGACCAGCTTCCTCTGGACCCTCCTGCCCGGCTCAGAGGACGCGGGCTGCGAGTCCTCCACCTCCAGCGACTCCTCGAAGGTGGCTGCCCCCATCTCCCTGGCCACTAGGGCGATCGTTTCACTCGTCGGCACTGGCAGACGGAGCTCCTGGAACACCACCCAACTCTCTCACAATTTATCGATGGTAATATTTAATTATTTGTAAAGTATTGCCTAGTTATTTATAACTTATTGCCGGCGTGGCTCAGTGGCTAGGGCCTCGGACTGCAGAGGGAAGTACCCAAGGTTCGAATCCCTAACTGAGCTATGTCGGAACTTCACTCGTTGCATAAAGTGATCGCAAAGGCCTGCAGGCCCATGTGAACTGGTGAGTGAAGTTGAAAAAAAAACTAAATTAATCATTATTTTTAACTCGTCTAGTCTTTTATGTGTTCTGTGGATAAAACATGGCGGCTCAGTTGTAAAGTAATGTATTAAACTATACATTATTTTTCGACTTGTAATTTAGCTAAAGAAAACTAAATACGTAAAAAGGACACAGGTTCAGGCTTTATGTATTTACTATTTGTGACATAGTTCAAAAAATGTTTTACGTATAGTAATTTTTTTCTTGCTATCCAAAAAAGGAGGAAGATGGAAAGACCATATTAAATATCTATAAATAAAATCTACTGTATAAAGTACGCGTGTCTTAGTTTTAATAAATTGATCTCCCGTCACAGAGCTAAGACATTGTTTGTAACTATTCAACACCTGCTTCTCCAATTTTATTTATTTATTTTTATTTATTCATAAGACGCCGGTCGTCAAGATATGGGCGAATATGGATTTCGAATGAGTGTGATGAGTGTAAATGAGCGAATGTAGTCATTGTTACAAACTAAGGGCGACTATTCCTTAGAAAGTGTCATTAATTAATAGCCCAATGACAAATGAACAGCCGGTGGTTATCAGCTGATCCTTCTCAAAATGTATTGACTCTGATTGGGATCGAACTGAGAACATTTAGCACATGAAGCTGGGATTCTTTCACCAACTGAATGAAGACCAGCTAATCCTCCTGAAAAGAACTCAATAAGCCGTCAGTTATTGTGATCCATAGTTTGAGTTTCAGCTCCTCAATCACATGACTCATCATTTGCTATGCGTCATTCATATTTCCAGTTGTTGCAACCTCTGTGTTGGATAATAATAGTGTTAGAACTGATAAACCAAAATTACTACACTAAATATTCAACACCGTCAATTGTGTTTAGGTAAATAAATGGGACAAGAATGTCTTGGTTCTTAATTGACATGAGAGAATATATCAAATAATATGGTCAAATATTAAATTCTAATATAATTAGGTAAAATATAGACACGGTAGTTAAGTGTTTGATAGTATGGTTAAAATGCTATTAAACACTAAAGCTATCATATATACTCGCATGTACATACATTACTTAGTTAATCTATTGTTTAATTTTCAGCCAAATTATTTGATAAGTTTTCTCCTTCCATTTAAGGGGCATGTTATTCTAAAGGATAAGGTTGCTTTAGATTAAAAGACAATCTAAGAACTAGCTAATTTTATATTAATAAATCAAATTCAACGCCTGTTGTCGGCGTGGGGGTTCAGTGGCTAAGTCAAAGGTTTATAGGTCAAACTTTTCCAAGCATATTAATTATCCATATAATATTTAAATAAAATGACAAGTTTATAATTTTAAGGGTGATACTTTTAGGGCTAGTTTTCCATTGAGTGTCACTCAACATTCACAAACTTATGCAGTATACTTTATTTATAATAAATGCCATTTGAGTGTAGCTCTGACACGCAGTGTTGCCAAGTGTACTCTGTTTGAATTACGACAGACAATAATTAGTTGTTGAGGAAAAAATCAGCTTGAAGATGCGTTTTTACTTGGTTGGAATAGAATAATATTTATAAAAATAATGCGATAAGAACAATCTTAAAAGAAGAGTAAACAAAAATATAACAGACAGTATAAACAATTAGATAGTCCACGATCATCATATAAATTCTCAATATAAAACAAGTATTTTTTAAAAGAGGTGCATTTAAATAACAGAAACGTGTCAACAATGCAAGACGGAAAGGCGTTACTATGGTTGCGTCTGGCTTAAATCGTCATGACATTGGTTGTAACACTTCTCGTAGTTCCAGCATTTGCTGTGAGAGCGCTCTGAAGCTAAGTCGGGACATTCAATAAATCAACAATAACTGACTGAAGTAGAACCTTTGTTAATTATTCCAAACGTGTTTGGATTACATTTATTAGCTGTACTATTGTGACCTCACTGATCGCATTTATCCTGTCCTTCGAGGACTTCTAGGGATGTATGTGGTATTTATCAACCAAAGGCTTCTACCGTGTACAAATTGGCCTTAATAACGGCTTTTCAAAATCAGTCGTAGTTTCCTCGACCTATGACTCAGTCGGTGATACAATGTGCTCGCATCCTTAACATTTAGGAAACAAGCCAAATGAATGAAGGAGCACATCCTTTGAGCCCGACCTTGACGCCTTTCACCGCAGGACTCCCAGGACTCGACCTCCACGCAGATACTATTATATTGTCCCAAACAAAACTTCACTATCATATTCTTCAGATAATATGAATTTTCTTTCATATTTATTTATTTGTTTATTCAATTTCAAATGCTACACAACAAGCAAACACCCAATTACAATACAGCATTAATTTAAGAATATGCAATACAAAAGACATGCAGCCGAATATATATACATAGTTCAATATCCTCCATGCCAAATATAATCATACACTAAATATTCACACAAATTAACAACTACTGTAGCAACAATAAACCATTATTATAAAATATTAAATAATGCGCCATAAAAATGAAAATTCAATATTGTTAAATATAATAAATAGCGAGAAACAAACAAAATAAACAGAACAAAATATCATTAACAACAAATTGTAAATAAATATTAAAAATTTAACCATGATCGAAAACAACAGTAAAAACAATATATTAAGAACATTAAATAATACAACAATACCAGCAACCAAAAACTAGTACAGCAATTGTAAATTAATTGATATTATATCTAATTATACCTACAAGTCTGTGGAAGTGGTGTGAGAATTGAAAAAAAAATATCAGTGTCACCACTATTGATTGCATTGAATAATTGTGTTAAGGAGTGAACAGGTCCCCAAGTTTGTGTGAGAGAAGAAGGGGGGGGGGGGGAGTGAAGAGCTGACGAGTACGAGAATTGTACCTGGGCACAGTAAACTGAATGCACGACAGCAATGCCGCGTCGTCAAACGATTTTTTAAAAGATTTTCTTAACTGTATGACAGTTTGTATTGTCAAATGTATCTAAAGAGAATCGAAATGAAATATTTATTTAATGTTGATTGACGTCATTCAGGATTTATTAGTATTATTACGTTTATACTGATCCCTTAAGCACTTTTTGTGATTAGATTTTTCATATATATTTTAGAACATTCTCCCGTCTGATATTATTAATTTTTTATTGTTATATAATGTTATGGATATTTGTTTATTTACAATATATTGCTTGTCTTGATATTATTTAAAATCTATATTTTTATTAATATCTATTTATTTAGTATTTCCTATCATCAATTTGGTTTTATATTAAATAAAATGGAAATCCATAAATATTATACTAAGAATGAATAAGTGTCGAAATATCTATGATATTCCCTTTCATTTAACCATAGCCTAGAGAAAAAAAATGTGAAAAATTAGTCTGTATTTTTAATGAATGAATAAATAAAATTAACTTTAGAAGACATTTAGAAACATTATTGGTTTCATCTAGACTCACTCACAGCAGTGAATAAGATAATTAAAATAAGATACATTAAAATAAGATAATTTAACGAAACAGTTGACGGATTCTACTTTAGTATTGTTTGTCCCGGCGTGTCTTGTTTTTGGACGGAGGAGCGTCTTTGAAAGTTGATTGTTCCTTATGATATCCATCGTAATTAGAAGAGTTTTTAAGAAGAAAGGACGATGGTATTTGATAGAATTTCACACTAACGTTCTGGAGAAGTGATGAGTGTTGACATTTGTTTATTGAGCAGAATAAGAAGTGGCAAAATGTTGTGTGACAATTGTTTATGTTAGAGCAAAAGAGGGAGCAACCCTAGCTAAGGGGCTGTGGTGGTGGCTTGCTTATCAGTCGGTCCGGGTTCGATTCCAGTTTTTACCCCTTTCTTGCTCCCGTGGTTTGGACGCCCTAGAAAGCCGATGGTACAACGGTCCTAGAAAATAAAAATGAGCTCATCTAAGCAGGCGAAGGGAACCGTGTCTTAATTGGGCATCTCTTCCCACAAAAAGTCAAATCAAATTTAAAATTGAAGTTTACGATAGAGCAGTTACCAAAACTACCGTGATTTTTGTTTAAAATTTATTTATGAAGGTTTTTAGGGAAGCCTTTTTATGTAAACCTTACATCATAAGTTACACTCTTGGTAAGAGGTTAATTTGGGATATATACATGTTGGTAGTCCTAAATAGATTTAGGACCCCCATGAGCCGGAGGAGTTTGAAGGCCCGTCCACTTCGAGCCCAAGTTCCGGGGACCGACATCCATGGCCGATGCGATTGTCTCGGACGCAGATTCTAGGTGCTGCTTCTTCACACATTTTCGACCGATATTGCAGCAGTGATTTCTCTTTTCACACCAGTTTGTTTACTCACCCAAACGGGACAGAGAAGTAAATGGCAACGTCACTGTTTGTATTCCTCTAAAATTATGAGTCACTTCCTATTATATTTTACTAAATTAATTCATTTATTTGTAAGTTTCTATGTAAACATACAGAGAGAGATATATATTATACAGCACGTATTATTAATAGTCAATTAAACCAGAACGTTTCAATTTTTGGAATCTTCACGATTGCATCGGAAAAATTTCGATTGTTTTACATTTCATTCTCATAGGGAAAAATCTCAATCGTTAAAAAAATCATTATACACTTTTCTTATCCATTCTAGCTCTCTATATACAAGGTGTTTCTTTTACGACGCAACCCATTATTTGAAATAAGTTGAATTTCAATACGATACTGTTCATACAATTAACAATGCATATTATTATTTTAATTTTGAGAAATACAATGGGTCCAGAATAATGTTTGAAAGCATCTTAACATAAAACAAACGATTTTGTTAAAAAATATTCCTCCACAATAAACCATCTCTGGTCCTTACTAAAAACCATGTTTCTAACCTCAACTTTATGGCATTGCATGAAATCCAAATAAAGTGAACAACAAAGCAAAAATTTTAATCAGCTGATAGCCAAGGCAGAAGAGAACTTATGAACTTGTAATTATCTTAAACCTTTATTTTATGTACTTGTAAATAGGATTACGTTTTAAAGGAGACATCCTGTATAAAACTAGCCGAAAGCCCTTACTTTGCTACGGTGTGGTTCACGACGCTCGCTTACCTTTCATCCGTGGTTCTCATTCCGTCGTGTAGATGGAAACCATCACATCAATATCAACCTTTACTTTACACTAAGTTGGTTAGTTGGTACTTTACACCTTTGTCCACTATATTCTCAACGTTTTAATAAAATATATCGCACGTTTTCTTAATGAGTTATGTACCAAGAAATGCCAAATTAGCAATTTTAGGTAGCAATTTCTCTATAAAGGCACCCACATTCTAATAATATAAAGTTTCACCTAAACTACTTGCCTAGATATAAAGTTTCCTGAAGATTACATTTATGGTCACGTTTACGTAACGGGAAATTCGTAACCTATAAAAGTATGTCGCCATTTGACAATTAATTTCTTTAAATGTTTTGGAATGTTTTTTATAAGTTAAATGTAAAATGTCAGCTTAGTTACTAAACACGCTAAGGAGGGTCGTTGGCAATAAGAAGGTGAAATGATGGAGAGGTGAAGACTTTATAGATATCTGCATTATGTTGGGTATGTCACAAACGATTTCAGCTTCCAGAAGAAAATTAGATTTGATAAGGAAAACGCTCAAATATTACTATTATAATTATGTTAACGAAAACGTATTAATCAGCCACTTCTTAGACAAGGCTGCGTTCAAGGGATATTAATATTAATATAATCAAGCAACCACCGGTAAGATTACATTCACAATACTTGTCAGGACATGACCTTGACATATGTGATGTGCTGAGCAAGACTACCAGGATACATCTACTAGTAGTCCGGAATGGTCTCATTCATGTGATGACCTTGACATGACCTTGACATATGTGATGTGCTGAGCAAGACTACCAGGATACATCTACTAGTAGTCCGGAATGGTCTCATTCATGTGATGACCTTGACATGACCTTGACATATGTGATGTGCTGAGCAAGACTACCAGGATACATCTACTAGTAGTCCGGAATGGTCTCATTCATGTGATGGGACGTGGCTTCTTGAGACCGTACTTGAAGGTTGTGGAGGCAACATCTTACTTGAATGAATACAAATTGTGTTCCATCCATATAGAATTAATATATTTTATATTTGTTTACATGGTATTGCTTACATCATGGGTTTTCCTATAATCGTCTTGTATGGAATATTATATTTTAAATGTTAAGGGTTACAAGACTACGTTCCTTGTTACTAAAATTTTGAAAGCTATATATATATATATATATATATATATATATATATATATATATATATATATATATATATATATATATATCAGATTTTGATAATATAGATACTATATTATCAGTGACTCATTCTGATAAGTTTCTAAATTTAATAATTTTTATAATACTTTCGGACATTAACACAGACACTTTTTTTTGTTTTTGTGTGTCATTTAATAATTATGATTTAAAATACATATTATTCCTACTCATCATTAAGAAACTGAGAGTATAGATATGGGTGAGTATAATGAGCGAATGAGTGTGATCAGTGTATATGAATGAGTATAGTCATTGTTACTAATTAAGGTCAACTGTTCATTATAAATAGATCAGTAGTATATGAGGAATGGGCAGAGTAAGGTTAAGAAGGAGATTGGCCTCTCCATTAAAAAAAATATTAAAAAGCCAATTAACCCACCCGCCCACCCGTACACGTACAGTGCATTGACCCACCCGCCCATCCATACACGTACAGTGGCATTGACCCACCCGCCCACCCATACACGTACAGTGGCATTGATACATTTATTAACAGCCCGATAGCCAGGGAAACTAACGGATCTACAGCTTTACGTGGAATCCGAACCTCGTAGTACTGATTCGATTGTTTAGCTAACTGACAAGTCTCATACTCAATCCTCTTCCCTACACAACATCCGGTCTCAGATTACCACCCAACATGGACACCCAGACTTCTCTAGTAGTGTTAACGTTGATGGAAATCTTTGAGTGACGCTATGTTGGCATTAGAGGACCGGGCATAGAACCTATTGCCTTACAATCTCCACAACACTTTGTCTCCGAGTAGCTGGGTTACAGCACTGCTAATGGATACTAGTTGATGAGTTTTCAGTAATAACTTGAATTAATTGTGAATTGATATAGTATCAAAGAGCTTATATTGAAGTAAGTTAATTGATTTTGTATTACGTTAGGTAACTTGTATTCATTACAATAATATTTCTTTAAGATCAATAGGCATAATAAAACATGGTTGTTGCGTAGCTCATTACCATAATAGGAGAATGTTTGTTTGTGTTACATCGGCCATTGAGCATGTTGAAACTCAACACTCTATTTGGAAGTATTCTTTTTAAAATCAATAACTTAGCTGTAATTATTATTATAGAAAAAGAAAATTTCAGCACGAAGATTTTCTCTAGCACATAATGAATTCAATGTAATAAAATTTTTATTGGATCTTGTATACTTTTGTAAATAATTCTGACGATATCATTATTTAATGTTCGATAATAATTTAAGTCATTATGGTTTATGCAACAAATGTATCAATTCAATAAATTAAATTTGAATTTTGAACTGATGTTGAAAATTAATATTTCTTCACAGAGTTATTATTTGTTTGGCATGTACAAAAGTTTCTTGTGTGTTAAACTGACACGACGTTTCAATAATTGAAAAAGTCTCCATCCTCAGGTGCTATAGTTTAGTCCTTAAATGACCCGACTTGACTGAAGTAGTCAATGCTACAACAAATGGTGTGACGTGTGAGACGGCCGCAACAATTGCAACGCCTTGAAGTCTTGCATTGTTGCCATACACCTGGTTTGTGGCCTACTTGTTTGAAATTGAGTGTGAATAAAAATAATATTATTGAATTTTTATTTTTTTTATAGTCTTTTATATATTTGTTTACTGATGTTTATAGACTGTTCTTATTTCATTGTTTTTATATTGTTCCACTGTATTATTGTTCGAACCAATTAAAAATACCCCTTGAAGCAAATATATACCTCAACAAGTAATTACTGTCGGTCGTGTGTCAAACACAGTACACTTGACAACACTGCGCGTCAGAGCTACACTAAAGGGAAATTCATTAAATATAGTATAAATAAGTATAACGCTCATTAATAAGTAAAACGGACCAGTAAATAAGGTTTTACTAAAACTTCATTAGCATTAAAAATGTGTAAAGTATTGTTAACGCTTACTTTACGCAGGTTGAATAACTAGTAGAGACACCAATGTAGTAATGTGAAAAATGAGTTCTATTCTTTAATAGTTTACTGTGCATTGACACAGAGAAAAAAGAAACAGAGGCCACATCCAATAGTGCGCTGAATGTGTGTTGAGTAGTTACTTCTCACATTCCATTTGTAAACATGAAATGAAATTGAAAACATCTTTATTGCTATTACATGAGGCGAAGTTGGGGCTGCAAAACCCTCTCTACCACTTAGCCTCACACTAGTTCTGTGATTATTCGATTAAAATTTACTTGACATATTCAATTGTAAAATAAACTACATCACATTCAGTCCACTACACAATACAATCAAAGATTATAGAACTAAAGTTCTATGGTTCTATAATCTTTGCTACAATGAAAGGGTATTTTCTCGCTATACAACCATGCTTTCAGTGCAGTATGCCAGTACTTGTATGTCTGTTTTGTTTAATAAACACTTACCAATTACAGTTTACAGCATTGTAACAATTTATACAAGTTTCATAAATTCCTTTTCAAAAATGTATCAAATCATTTAACTATGGCCGATGGAATACAGTACGTAGTATCTTTCAGGCGCTTTGATTCTTAGATATGAGACGCTGACACAACTTTGTGTGTATTCTATTGCGAACTTGAGTGTATGATGAGTGTGGTTGACCTGTGTAGTCTGGTTACTGGCTGAATTCGAGTGTTCCTCAGAAAGGGCCTTTTATTAATAGCCCAACAGCCAGAGCAACTAAGAAACCTACAGCTTTATTTTGAATCCGAACCATTGGCCTGGTTTCAGCAAATTAACAAGCCTGATAATCATTTCTCCTCAATACACATCATCCAGATCAGGGATACTCACTACGTGGCCCTCGGGCCGCATGCAGCCCTTAGGAAAACTTTTTGCGGGCCTTAAACAACTTTTTAGAACTGCAATATTTTTAAATTGACAACCACTTTGATATTTTTATGAGAAAAAAAATGCTTGAATTGGTTTGTCTTTGTTTTTATGCACTAAATACAGTACTGAATTAAAAGCAGAGATACAGACAAAACGCAAGTTAGAAAACATACGAAAAAATGTATTTATATGTACTTGCGGCTCTTAGATTATTTTGAGAAAAGTAATAAGACTCTTCATAACATTCTAGTGAAGAACCCTGCTGTACCGGGTCGTTTTGACCGGTACATTTCGTTTTTTTTCCGTCGTGGTCTGCCGGGCTGCCTGAGATCGCTCGTGCCCGGCGTTTCGCTTACTTTGGTGGCCGTTGGCTCGGACTCGGTCGTTCCGTGTTCCAGCCAAAAGACGGGTTGGCCGTCTGTTCGATTGTTCTAGTAGTTTCTCTGCGGCCGAACAACCTTACCATGATCGGCTAGAGACTCTAAAACGTAAGTGTTCATTTGTAATTTCTAATATCTAATCACCCTTTTGGTGAAAATACTTTTGTTTAAATAATATTAAACGGGCTTACTTGTGTTTTCAGGGTTTTGTTAAAATTGTATTCTTTGTCTAGATATTGGTTAACCTAGGTTCGAGCCATGTGCTCAATGTTACCTTTTTAACGTTAATGGCTTTTAATATCTGGTTTTATATTTAATAGTAGTTCTGTATAATGTTTTGTTGAGCTTTTTTTCAGTTGGAGTTACCGATTTACCATATTTTTGTTCATTGACAATAACCTAGCCTATCTGTGTAGTTTGATTTTCATGTTATAACATATTGCTCCTGTATCCATAGCCTAGTTTTCAGTTTGTCATTTCTAGTTCCATATACGTAATTAATTCTTTGGTAATTTGTTAAGTTGTAATTTGTTTTAAATCTGATTTTCCAACATAATTATTCTTAGCCTAAAAATGGATCTTTTATTTTTCTAGTGTGCTCCAATCATGTATAATTTTGTCTGTTCTTGTGTTGTTCTGCCATTTCATGTTATTAGTTGTTATGTCTAGTATTTTTGTTGTTGTGGCTGGACTGTTTTTAATGTGCTGTGGTTTGGCCTTGCAGTCCAGGGTCCTTGAGTAGGACGTTTCAACCCTCAGCCTGTCGTCCGGGGAAAGTTCGACCTTCTGTACTGCCAGCCTGGCCTGAGGACCAAGTCGTGGAGCACATGTTGCGACTGAGCTGCCATCCCTACATCTGGGTGTTTTTCTTCAGTCCTCAGGTCAGTGCGTTCCGTTTTTGTTCCCGGCGGCTGAGCTGGGGGTAGTGAATTTTTGAAAAGAAATATATATTTATACAAAGAAAGAAAAACCAATAAAAAGGAAAAAGAAGCTATTCTTCACTAGGCCTAGGCCTAGGAACGGGCCATGAACTTTCACGGGGCGATATATATATATATATATACAATAGAGATAATAAAAGAAAGAAAACTTGAACAGTGATTCAGGCCACAGACATGGGACTTATAGATATATGTTTATTTCAAAAAAAAAAAAAAAAAAAAAAAAAAAAAAAAAAAAAAAAAAAAAAACTTTTAATATTTATTGTTAATTTTTATTTAGTCTATTTTCTTGTTACATTTGTTTAAATCTTTATATTTGTTAGGTCCCTATGGTTAAGTTATGTTATTATTTATTTATATGTTTAGGCCTAGTGATGGTTATTTATATTTTTCGTTCATTGTATTAGGGAGGTCGTGAAGTGACTTTTTACTAAAAAGGTACCGGGTTATATTTTATTTTTAATTACTTTCTTTTTTTAAATTCTTCACCAAAAGGGGATTATTGTTCTTTTGCTTAACTTCTAATTCGGAGCTGCCCAGGGATTCCGGCTTACTCCCTGGCCCCGGTGGAATCATGGGATGTGGGCTAAATTGCCGGTTTAAGTGTTGTGATCCAAAAGTTCTAAATTTTCACTTTTATTTGGGCATTACATTTTTCTTACGTTTTGGGTGTCTCAGGCTAGGCTGCAGATAGGCCATGTAGTGGTTAATTTTGGTATTTGTAGAGTTTGTTGTTTTTGTAGCGTCTGTATTATGTTGTTAATTTTTGTTATCTTGTTATTTATTCAAGTGAAATTGATATTGTGGCCTTCTGCCTATTTATTTTGTGGCCTTCTGCCAGCCAGTTTTGCAGTTTTTGCAGTTAACTTGAAATAAAATTTAGTTTTGCTCAGCTGCCGAGTTTTATTTTGACCCTCCAACTGCCACCCGTGATCCCATCGCTGGACTTGTTTTGAGCCATCCCCCAGTTGGCACGCTTTCCAGCTTTGGTGGGGGGGATGGGTCTCACTGCTCCAGACTCTGACTACCACCCAACACGGATACACCATGCTTCTCTAATACTGTCTGCAACTATGATATTGAGCGGACGCTGTTATAAGTATTAAGAGGGCCGAGTGGCGAGTACAGATCTTATCATTCTCTCAAGCGTCTGCAAGATACTGATAAGACAAGGGCTCGGGTTCATTAAAGTCTGTACTGCCACAGAGTAGAAAGAAACAGAGGTCACTTTCTTATTGCCGCAGCGAACGCCTAAGTGGCAGTTATAGAGTTCAATTGATGTTTATCTTCATACATATACTGTACAGTAATAATTAATGCATTTATCCTATTATTATTATAGGAGGATTTGGTGGTATATAGGGAAGGACTGAAAAGGTGCTGGCCCTGCCATCCGCATGGCGAACTAGAGAAATAACTACTCGACACACATTCAAAGCACTATTGGATGTGACCTCTGTTTCTGTCTTCTCTGTGTTAATGCACAGTAAACTATTCAAGAATAAAACTCATTTTTCACATCACTTTTCGTATCTCCTCATATTGAAGATCGGAGAGAGATGGATCGAGGATGTCTGGCCTACTGACTGTACGAGTGAACCAATCACGTGCCGACTGCCTGGAGTTGGTTCATTATACACCAAACGTGAGCAAGCACTTAGGGTGAATACAACGGCCTAACTGCTCTTCAAGTCAAGTACCTGATTGTTCTCATTTAAACTGAACTTACATAATTTTCATGTTGCAACGTGAAAAGTCGTCTACCAGCCTAAAAGTGCAGATCAAATCAAATCAAAATATTTATTTGCAGTTGACAACAAGTATTGTATTGCAAGAGCCAATTATAAATTCTGGCATGCACTCTACACTTTTTTTTCACTCGGAATTACACAATATATCATTCATTCCATCAATCATTCAGTGCAAGTTATCCTCGGCGTCAGTTGCCCAAGTAATTGGTCTCCCAGTCAAATGCTAAAAACTCGCCGACATTATAGAATGCCTATGACGCTAAACAGCGTATAAGGCGCGTTTTTACAGCCTTGGGCGTTGGAGGATTTTTTATTAAATTTGGTAATCAGTTGATGAAGTGAACACCAGCCTGCGAGGACAGGTGTTCATAAACCACCGTTCTGTGTCTCCCAGTTGATGAAGTGAACACCAGCCTGCGAGGACAGGTGTTCATAAACCACCGTTCTGTGTCTCCCAGTTGATGAAGTGAACACCAGCCTGCGAGGACAGGTGTTCATAAACCACCGTTCTGTGTCTCCCAGTTGATGAAGTGAACACCAGCCTGCGAGGACAGGTGTTCATAAACCACCGTTCTTTGTCTACCAGTTGATGAAGTGAACACCAGCCTGCGAGGACAGGTGTTCATAAACCACCGTTCTGTGTCTCCCAGTTGATGAAGGGAACACCAGCCTGCGAGGACAGGTGTTCATAAACCGCCGTTCTGTGTCTCCCAGTTGATGAAGTGAACACCAGCTTGCGAGGACAGGTGTTCATAAACCACCGTTCTGTGTCTCCCAGTTGATGAAGTGAACACCAGCCTGCGAGGACAGGTGTTTATAAACCACCGTTCTGTGTCTCCCAGTTCGCGGTAGTTTAGTCTGCCCCTAGACTCATACAGTCTCGTTTGCATGTCTTGGCACATTTAGACATGCAAAACATTGTTGTTTCTAAAACTCTTTGCATGTTTACAGACTAGGCAGCGTCAACATTTGAGGAGTTTTAAATACCTCTTTACACAATCAACAGAAACAGTCCAGAGTACCCAACAATGAACATCAACAGCCATCATTAACATCAACAGAGACAGTCCAGAGTACACAACATTCAACATCAACAGCCATCATTAACATCAACAGACAGTCCAGAGTACCCAACATTTAACATCACACTTATAATACAAGACGGCACCGTTTATTGAACTCCATAGGCTAGTGCTGCAAGACCAACAGCCCCCATCATCAGGAAGGAAATCGTTTAATTATCTTCCTATTCTAATAACATACAAGAAAAATAAAAAAAACAAGTATATTTAAAAGACATCTAAATTTCTATCTAATTAATATTTTTGTACTCGGTGGAAGTATCGGTTATATTGAATTTTTTTTTATAATTATTGTTAATGTGATAAAATTAAGTATGTTAATCACCTACAGTAGCTTAAATTTATATCTAATTCTATACAGTTTCAAGCTCAATAATATCTTGTAATTATAATTACGTATGAAATGTCTATGTATACAAGTTTATGGAATTTTGTACATTATTTATTTGTTTCATATCAATAAAAATGCAATGTTAAATATTGAAGGCTCTATTCTGTTGTCAGTTTCCAAACAGACCAACTCACAGGCAAATAGACTGATAATAATTGATCGATTCAGTGCAAGATAATATTGAAATATTATCAAATTGTCTTTTTATATTTTCCTATTATTGCACCATTATTGTTAATGTAATATTAAACGTTCATTTTTGCACTCATATACTCCTAGAAGATATATGGAGATTGTGAATCTACTACTCACTAAGTAGTGGCTAATGAAGGGACTTGAGTTGGTTGGTATTTGTAATGTACTCTCATTATAGGCTTTTATAAGTCATTAGGTTTCGCTGCTAAAGTACCTCTGTGGTCTATCTTAAATACAGAGCTATTTATACTAGTGAAATACAACGTTTAATACACTGATTGTGTTTCTTCACTGTGGTTTTTGTTCTCTAAGGTTATTTGTGTGATCACGTAAAGTCATTGCTACTAACAGAACGATTATACACTAACATACAGTAATAAGTAATTTGACATTGAAGAGCGTAATTAATACTGTATAAGGCAGTGGTGATAGAAACACGTCGTAACCATAACAATAATAAAACTGTGTGGAACAATGTCACAAGCAAGTTAGCAGAGCAGACGATCGTGTTGTTGTTGTTTCTAAATAGAAAGGTTACAATGTCGGCACTGGTGGCGCAGTGCTGTAACCCAGCTACTTAGGGACACTGCTGCAACCCAGACAGTGTTTAGGAGATTATAGGCGATAGGTTCCATGCTCGGTCCTCTTAATACCGACATGGTGTCCGCTCAATGGTTGCCATCGACGTGGACACTACTAGAGGCGTCTGCGATGTCCATGTTGGATGTTAGTCACGCTTCGAATGTTGTGTAGCGAAGATAACTGAATATCAGGCTTGTCAGTAAGCTGAAACTACGTGGTTAGAAATCCACGTAAAGCAATAGGTAACTTAGTTGCCCTGGCTATTAGGCTGGCAATAAATTGCCCTTTCTGAGGAACAGTTGAACTCAGTTAGTAACCAGACTACATTCATTCACACTCATACTACATTCATATCATAATTCATATTCGCCTTAAAATACGCACAACGTTGTGTCGGCTTCTCGTATGTAAGAATGTAAGATTACAATACAATAACGCAATGTACACGATACACGATACATGATGCATGGTGCATGATACATGATAATTATGTTTTGCAACACATTGTACGATTTATACTAGTTTTTTAAGGTACGATAACTTATGTACCTTGTGCTGTATATGTCTTATGTCCCAAGACTATACATTACAATAACATACTCGTATTTTATGTTGGGAAATAACTTGGCTCCTATTCATACATAACTACAACGTTCACTTGAGAATACTTATGTACGAACACAAGCTTCCAATCGTTTAAGCGACTTCTCAACTAGCCTAATACCTTTGTGTATATAATCAAGGCTAGACTGAGCGTTTTTACATATGAATATATTTTTTACTTTCTAAGACAACGAAAAAAATTTTCAAAGACAATACAATAACTAAAATTTACAAACTGCAACTTACCACAGTCCTCAGAGTGACCTACATGCTGATGTAGAGAAAGTGAGTCGTTGTCAGTAAACACACACCCATTTGTTTAAAGCAAAAAAATTTGTAACTGTCCTTTAATGAAAAATGGATTATTTCATTACACTGCGTACCAGTATTTATAAAATGGGCTGAGAAAGATCAGTATGTGGTTAGTTATGACAATTGTTGAAGATAAACCTTAACATGTTGGATTATAATAGACTGGTTACTTGTGTGTATCAACTCTTGGTTCTATCTATTCTTCCTATGTCTATTTATGGTTATATACCAACGGATTTTTTATAGTTTGGTATCTCAAAAGATTGTAACGAGAAAAAACATAACCTACATTGGCTGTTGGTTTTTGACCTCTATGACGTTTCACTTAGGCCTATAAATAAACATGAGTTTGAAAATATATTGATTTTTTGCCGACTGGATTATATATATACATTCTTTATAATGATCAAACCCTGAATAGTTTGATGTTTTGTATGAATGTAAAACAGATCAATTAAAAAATTATCTAAAAGATAACAGTAAGATGAATTTGCGATTGATACGTATGACTAGATTTTATTAAGGAAATTTTTTGTTTAAAACATGAATATAATAAAATAAAAAGATAAAATTTGTATATACAACAAAACGCATTATAAAAGGTATTGAAAATATCCCAAAAGGTCAGGAAGATTGAAGTGTTGTGGTATCAGGTTTCGTCAGTCAAGGTGTAATCTCCTGTCTAGGTCGAGGAGGTCCATGTCCAATCGTGGCCGATAATAATCTATTGGCTAAGACTAACGGTCTTCGAACTCATGGATAGCATTACGCTTGAATTGTTTTTAATTCTATTTTTTCTTAACTTTTTAGGTACGATACAATCTTGCAGTTGGTAGTATATTACTTAGTTGTGTAATACTGCCGAGGATGTAACTGTTAGTATAGTTGCAGTAATATTTTATTGGTAAACACAATGATATTCACACGATTATTTGTTGTTATACAGTTAATTTCCCAAAATATAATTTACTGTTACCAATGTATTGTTTTTCGTTAATGTTAGCTATTATACAACATAAATTCATATACTATTTACCATAACTAACCTAGTTAATTGTGTAAATATTTACGATGACACAATCAAATTAACTGAGTAAATGTGTGCTACAGATAAAATTGATTAACTGTGTAAATATTTGATATGACACAACCTAGTTCATTGTTTAAATGTATACTATAACTAAAAGTAGTTAACTGTGTAAATATTTGATATGACACAACCTAGTTCATTGTTTAAATGTATACTATAACTAAAAGTAGTTAACTGTGTAAATATTTGATATGACACAACCTAGTTCATTGTTTAAATGTATACTATAACTAAAAGTAGTTAACTGTGTAAATATTTGATATGACACAACCTAGTTCATTGTGTAAATGTATACTATAACTAAAAGTAGTTAACTGTGTAAATATTTGATATGACACAACCTAGTTCATTGTTTAAATGTATACTATAACTAAAAGTAGTTAACTGTGTAAATATTTGATATGACACAACCTAGTTCATTGTTTAAATGTATACTATAACTAAAAGTAGTTAACTGTGTAAATATTTGATATGACACAACCTAGTTCATTGTTTAAATGTATACTATAACTAAAAGTAGTTAACTGTGTAAATATTTGATATGACACAACCTAGTTCATTGTATAAATGTATACTATAACTAAAAGTAGTTAACTGTGTAAATATTTGATATGACACAACCTAGTTCATTGTTTAAATGTATACTATAACTAAAAGTAGTTAACTGTGTAAATATTTGATATGACACAACCTAGTTCATTGTTTAAATGTATACTATAACTAAAAGTAGTTAACTGTGTAAATATTTGATATGACACAACCTAGTTCATTGTTTAAATGTATACTATAACTAAAAGTAGTTAACTGTGTAAATATTTGATATGACACAACCTAGTTCATTGTTTAAATGTATACTATAACTAAAAGTAGTTAACTGTGTAAATATTTGATATAACACAACCTAGTTCATTGTTTAAATGTATACTATAACTAAAAGTAGTTAACTGTGTAAATATTTGATATGACACAACCTAGTTCATTGTTTAAATGTATACTATAACTAAAAGTAGTTAACTGTGTAAATATTTGATATGACACAACCTAGTTCATTGTTTAAATGTATACTATAACTAAAAGTAGTTAACTGTGTAAATATTTGATATGACACAACCTAGTTCATTGTTTAAATGTATACTACAACTAAAAGTAGTTAACTGTGTAAATATTTGATATGACACAACCTAGTTCATTGTTTAAATGTATACTATAACTAAAAGTAGTTAACTGTGTAAATATTTGATATGACACAACCTAGTTCATTGTGTAAATCTGTACTATAACTAAAAGTAGTTAACTGTGTAAATATTTGATATGACACAACCTAGTTCATTGTATAAATGTATACTATAACTAAAAGTAGTTAACTGTGTAAATATTTGATATGACACAACCTAGTTCATTGTTTAAATGTATACTATAACTAAAAGTAGTTAACTGTGTAAATATTTGATATGACACAACCTAGTTCATTGTTTAAATGTATACTATAACTAAAAGTAGTTAACTGTGTAAATATTTGCTATCCTATAACTCGTGGCAACCCGCTAAACACGACTAGCTACTGTTTTGTAGCATTCTTTCTTAAGCTCTGTACTGACAGTTCATGTGGAATGGTACTGGTTATCTCGTACACCCTACATGGGTTGGCATCACAGCTCATTATACACCTCTGCGTAGAGTTACACACGTCATAGTTTTTGGTGTACTTCTGACCTCTTGCTTTGACTTCGGAGAGCACGTCTTTGCCATCAACACAAAAGCCTCTGGAGTGCTTGATATGTTTCCTTAGTTCGACCCATCATGGAATTCTCTTCAGTTGTTTGGTTCCCTATCATGTTGGACATTGTAATTCTCTTCAATTGTTTGGTATCGTGTTATATAGACATTTTCCTACCGTCAACTGCGTTCAGAGACGTTTTCTTAGAATGGTTGGAGTAAGGATGGGCTACCGATATCTAGACATTGACATTTATTAGGAGGACTTCATGATCCCTCCTTTACCGGCACGAAGGGAACTTCTGGACCTGGTCTTCCTCCACGAGGTTGTTAATGGTGAAGTCGGCTGCCGTGAGTTTTATTTCCGTGTTCCTCATTCTACTCGGAATCTCCAGCTGTTTAGAGGAGGTACTTCACCAACTTTACCTAAGCACGCTGTCCAGGTTAAAGAGGAAACGAGGTGTGTGCATCCAGTGAGTTCCATAGATCTCGACTTGTTTAAGAAAAAGTATTTTTTTTTTTTATTCCTTGTTATACCATATGCGCTAGCTTGTATTTTTGTTAAGTTGTTACATTATATATCTATACTCATTGTTATTTTTAAATCATTATTGTGTATATATATATTTATAAACTGTTGTTATTCAAATTATTGCTGTAAATAATGCTATTGAAAACTTTGTTGTCTTTGGAAATTTGTGAACCTATCTTACTATTGTTATTATTGTTTAGTGATTATTTTATAACGATCTTTTTTCTCTAATTATTTGTATTGATGTTGAGTTTATATATAATATTTATTCTATACTAATTGTTGTTTTGTTATTATGACTATATATTTAATCACTGTTCACTATTTTAAAACTGATGTTATTGCTATCTAGTGTTGAGCTCGGAGTTTTGTTACTCTGCGTGATTTATTTTCGTTTGTTCTAGTTTTGTATTGTTAATAATGTATGTTTGATTTCTACCTGTTCAAGAATAGCTATCATCACATATTAAAAATTGTAAAAAGGTATTGCAACTAATAAATAAATTGTAATTCTGTAAATGTTTGCAGTAAAGCTAGTAGACTAGTTAAGGTGTAAATATTTGTTAATTGTGTAGATGTTTTTTATAACTAATTCTAGTTAACTGTGTAAATGTTTGCTATAGCTAAACCTTAATTGTGTAAATATATATACACGTCATCAATTAATTACAGGGAACAAAGTCACATTATCACACTGTTGTACCAAATACAAATTACCTTTAGTATTAAAATATGAAAAAGATAATTTTTATTATTTTTTAACTCCAATCGAAGTGGTATGACTGCGGGGATTGTGCAAGAAGCTATGGCGCAGTGGTCCAGGAAATAGAGGTCGCTGGGAATCCGGAAGGATCAAACCATTTCGCTAAGACAATAGGGCGGACGAGTTGGGAAACCCATCCTTGCAGATTTGGCTCCTCCACTAGCTTAGTGGGTCCTGGTTGCCACATCCACACAATCTCTTTACTGATCAACTTAATTTGCCTTTCGAAATTAGAATGTGTTTCTGAGGGATATGGAGGGAGAGTCAAGGATGAGACCTATTCAAACGTGTGTGCGTTCATCTGACATAGCCCCTGAAATGTATACAGCCTTACTGATCATTGGAGCTCATCATCACAGCTTTGGTACAATCATTGGAGATTTTCTGTTGGATTTACAATTTCTGTTGGGATATTGATATTCGAGATGTTTAATTGATCTAAATTTAGTAATTCATTGTATTTTTGTGTAGATCAGAATATATATGATATAAAAGACAGCTTTCTTCAATATATTTGAGGTATTTCGTATGTGGAAGTGGTGCAGTGCTGTAACTCAGCTATTTGGGGACAAATTCCTGAGGAGATTGTAGGCGATAATATATTCTATGCTCAGTCCTCTTAATACCAACTTGGCGTTCGCTCGATGGTTGCCATCGACGTGGACACTACTGAAAAAAGTCTGGAGTGTGCATGTTAAGTGGTAGTCAAAGTCCGTAAGTTGTGCAGGGAAGAGAACTGAATAGCAGGATTGTCAATCAGCTGAAAATCGAATACTGCGTGGTTCGAATCCCACCTAAATATGTAGGTCCCTTAGTTGCTCCTGGCTATTGGGCTATTAATAAATAGGTATTTATGAGGAACAGTCGAACTTAGTTAGTAACGATTGCACTCTTTCATCTACACTCATCACACTCATTCGCCCCTCATATTCGCCCAAATCTCTACGATCATCGTCTTACTAATTATCGTCTTACATAATAATGATCCATTCTATTGTAGAAAATATTACTCATTATTATTTATTTTCACTATATGATTGATTCAATTATTTTCAGGTATTATTATAAAAAGAAACGTATGGTTATAGAAAGAAAAAAGAATCAATACCTAACCGGTGTATCAGCACAGAAATAGACTTAAATTATTGCCATCCATCAAAAGGATGGAATGCTCACTAAGTGTTATCTGCTTCCTTGCGAGGAGATTGCCAATTCGACTAACAGTCGTAATGTATCAATTACGGCTGTAATGAATGCTTGTACTTCATACGTCCAAGTACGCAGGTATTTACCAACACACATCTGACATTTGAACACAACAGGATACCGTAAGGATGCAAGTTGACCTTCGAGGACTGCCTGCCATCACTTATTGGACAAGACAGTCTATCTATTCCTTCCTTTTTCACTATCGAGTTAATTTATTTTGTAAAAACCATGTAGATGTTTGTTTTGTTGTAACATTGTTGTTTGTTGTAAACAACAAACAACAATGTTTGTTGTTTAGTCCAAAAACACGGAACTTTCAACAATCGCGAAGAAGTTGAAAGTTCGTATGGATAATTACAAGGCCAGTCAACATCTTACTCTTATCCTGAAAAGTTATTCTCAAGTTTCTTTCATCTCCCACCAGGATCCCGTAATCTAACGACTTCCTTCCTTTGAACGAATTTAAGTGTGCTTTTTCGCTCCACGAAAAACACCAAAAAGATCGGTTTCTATTTCAACAATTTGGTCCACAACAATGATCGTATCACAACACTTTTCAGTTTCATTTGATTGGATGTTGGATTTTGTAAAAAAATGAATAATTTATAATTGTTGTACAGCTAGAGATGTAGTCTAATCTTAAATTTAAAATCTCATAATATCAACGTATTATCCACTATGTTGGACCTTTAATAATCACGCACCTTTTTTGTGAGTTGTTGGTGCAGGGCTGCCACTACAGCGTTGGGGAATTCTCAAAAATAACTTTCCCCTGTTTCCTACCACCACATGCTAATATCAAAATTACCTGTCAATATTATGTAAGGTTATTTGTATTCTAACTATTTTAAATAGCTAATCATCTGTTTTTGACAAAATGTACTACATGTAATGGCGCTATTATGCGGCTTGTATGGCTGTTCACATAAAGATTTTCTTTCTTTCATTCATTCACATTGTTCATTATAACTTATTATAACAATAAACAAACAGGAACCGTATAGTTGAAATAGAACAGCATGTATTGGCCCCCTAGCGGTAAAATGGTATATCTACTACCTTAAGGCTGTCGACTGCTCAGCAGTGACTTGGCGGTTTGGCAACTTTCATAGAAAAGAGTCATATATCCATTAGTGTTTTGCTATTCATTAGCAAATTTTATTAGTTTTTTTAATCTAAATAAAGTATTAACTTCTCTAATTATTTCACAGCAGTTAGTTACATCTACAGATATATACTTTCACAAGAATATATAGTTAAACTGTAATACATTGTATTCGATTTCTACTTATTTATGTGTATGCCTCACTAAACTTCAGACAGTAAAAGTCTGTAGTTTTTGTTCTCTGTTGATATTTATATATCAACGTTGCGTGTACAAAATATGCATGCAGTTTCTAGACGAAATATCCAATGCCAACTGACCATCTATTAATAGGGAGAGCTCCAATTAGGCTAGGCTTATTAGGCTAAATTATGCTAGCCTAGGCTCTAGTTAAGCTTATCTACAATAAACGTAAAAAACCAGTTCAATTTTTGAAGGAAAATCGCGCTATTTTTTTGTTAAGAATCTAAGAGTTACCTCTTTTATTTAGTTTGTTACTGAATTATTAATGTTTTTAAAAATGTGGAATTATTTATAGCCTTTTACAAATAATATTTTGTAAAGAGTCTTTTCACGAACTTGAATGGGCAGTTGTAACTACTGGAAATAAAAATGAGGATTGACAGTAGATCAGTCATTTTATTTCAGGAAGTTTATCCAAACAATGGATCACATAGTTACAGAGTGTCCTTTGTGCTGTTTTACGGAGGGGTTAGCTAGCATAAATAGAATCATTGAGGCAGGTCTTAAATGTCTGGATGGACTGGATTTAGCTTTGTGACAGTAGATCATTTGTTATTTATTTATTTATTATAGTGTAATGACTTTTGGATTTTTGTCCTGACTTTTGGATTTTTGTCCAACTCAGCTCTTAATTAAAATATCTTTTAAATTAAAAAAAAAATAATAATAGTGGTAGTTGACAAAAAACATACAATATAGTTAACAAATATTTTTTTTAAATTACTTTTGTATCTAACTGGTAGTCTCCAACTCTTAAAGGATTACGCTATTTTAAAAAATCGGTTAAAAAAGTTAACTTGATAAAACATCACATTTAAATGACGAAATGACGAGTATGCTTATACATTAGTCCGACTTCGTGCGTGCGTGCGTGTGTGTGTTTTGTAGCCCACATAACAATTGTGGTTGAGACATATTGAACTAGGGGACACCGCTGTATACTTCGCATCTTGTCCTGACATTCATTACGCTCGTGTCACCTCAACCTTTGGCCTCGGCTGTTAGGAAGTCTCTCTGACAATCGATCGTATATTTTTGGAGATATCGTGATGTCAGTGAGTTTACTTCACACGTAGATAGGTAGGTGACCTTTCTTCATTCTTGTACACAGCCACAACTCCTAAACAGGTCTAGTTAGAGTTATGGATGTTTTTACAACACTTCAGTAAAATACCGGTGAGTGCGACTGGTTGAAGAGGTCGGAGGTGAGCATGGATGAGGCAACTGCTCCGGTCAGTGGTGGACTCATGGATGAGGCAAGCTGCTCCGGTGCATTGCCCACTTTCTCCCTTAATTAGCCACCAATTAAATGATTGGCTACATTTAAAAGAATCATTTCAAATTAACCGTTATTATTGGGTGGTTTGCCACAGTTTGTTGATTCTTATTTCCACTTTCAGTTTTAAGAATATCACTTATTAATTTATTTCCTGTTATTTAACGAATTCTTTTGTTCACTTATCCTTAACAATATGACGTCACTCGTCAATGGTGGTAGTTTACGTTTTCTTCTGACAGTTCTTCTTGAACGAGAAACCAGTTACTCAAGAATGGCATTTGATGTATTTACAGAACGACTTGACAAAATAATTAATATAGAAAGGTTATATCTCTTTCTATATCAGCTAAAAAATATTTAAAAAATAAAAAAAACAAGGAATTTAGTCATTTACTGTGTGAAAAGCAGTGATGACAAAGTTTATTATATATGTTTATTGACACTAAAATTGTCATCGCCTACTCTGATGAACTAAACTACGGACTGTGTTAGTTAATAGTTAGAAATGAAAAACTCAAGAAAATCACAACATTATATAAAGAAGATCACAATCGTCAAAGTTGTGTAAATCATCGAACATAATTTTAAATTAACTTCGCAATTAAAACATAAACATTCCGAAAAATATAATTAGTTATTATGGAATTCTCTCTGTTAATAATCACATATTTACGGTGATAAATCTAGAACATAACATTGGCTTCATGCACTAAGAACCACGAGACCTCATTTTTACCCATACAATTGTAGCAAAATTTTTACCCATACAATTGTATAAGGACAAAGTGGGGAGATCACATTTCAACTATAATAAACTACTTTAATTAATTCCTTCCTTTTCACTTATACATCTGGACGTTCTTTCTTCACGATAAAATTAAAAATAACTTATTTTAGAACAAGACGCGAAATCAGCTATTTTTAACATCCTAAATCAAAAGCAAGTTAAAAAAAAACATACATCACCATGATGAACAATAACGCAAAACTAATAAGAGATTGCCTATCTAACACTGACTTTGGACAAGTTTTGTGATGTATTCAAAAGTTTAAAGTAACTTAATAATTATAAGATTAACTAAAAATAATTCACTTTCATACATCCTTTATAATTACAGGCACAACCATATGATAGCTATAATCTTGTTCTATAACTATTTCGTAGCCGTAATATTGTTCGATGAAATAGTCACAAACATTTCGTAGCCATAATATTGTTCGATGAAACAGTTTCAACGATATCGTAACCATTATCCATGTGGTGTGAAACAGTTTTCACAGTCACAGCTAATCTTGCTTGCTTAAGTATGACAATTAACATTTAAACATACATGGACACTAATTGAGGTAATAAACACTCCATCAATCAGGATTTGCGATAACGTTTGTGAGGTTATAAAGTCGACCAAATATGATGTATTAAACTGAAGGAACTGGTTGAATAACCGGCTAATGACGGTATAACGCAAGACGTTCTCGGTGAGAGGATGGGAGCTGTGGTGACCTCAACGTGTATATCTGGGTCAGTCTGACCAAGGGTACCTCCGGAGTGGAAACATAGTGCGTACGGTGTCCAATAGCGTCACGCACTTGAAACAACATGTGTAACGCGTTGCCCTCGATTTGCACTCTGTTAAAGAATTCTGGTATGTCCATATTGGTTGTTAGTCAGTGTTCAGGTGTTGTGTAGGGGAGACAACTGAATATCAGGCTTTTCAATTAGTTTAAAACTTAACCACTACTACGTGTTTCAGATTCCAGGAAAAGCTGAAGGTCCCGTAGATGCCCTAACTATTGGATATTAATAAATGGCCCTTTCTGAGCATAAGTTGAACTCAGTTAATAACAAGACTACATAGGTCATCCACACTCGTCCTACACTCAAGTAACCATTCATGTGTGTCTTAAAATACGCAAACGTTGTTCGGCATTTCAAACTTAAATAGTGCCTAGGAATGAATTTTACAATCCAGTAGCCATAATCTTGTTTGATGAAACAGTTACAGCCATATCGTAGCCATAATCTTGTTTGATGAAACAGTTACAACCATATCGAAGCCATAATCTTGTTTGTAGAAATAGTTACAACCATATAATAGTCATAATCTTGTTTGATGAAACAGTTATAACCATATCGTAGCCATAATCTTGTTTGTAGAAATAGTTACAATCTATAATACTCATAATCTTGTTTGATGAAACAGTTACAACCATATCGTAGCCATAATCTTGTTTGATGAAACAGTTACAACCATATTGTAGCCATAATCGTACAACCATATTGTAAATGAAATTTTAAATACTGAAAGTGAAAATAAGAATCAACAAACTGTGGCAAACCACCCAAGAATAACGGTTAATTGGAGTGGCCGTATATAAGGGGCCAAGGCGTTGGCTTGCCCAGCAGTCGGTTCGGGTTCGATTCCCGATATGACCATTAACAGTTTCTGCCCTGCCGCTCCCGTGGTTTGGAAGTCACGTTAAGCCGTTGATCTCCAGGTTAAGTGTTTGAGAGAGCTTGTTAGCCCTAACTTCGCCTGGTAAAATAAGATGAACTTTAACTTTGTAACTTTTAATTTGAAATTATTAAAAGGTACCTCCGGTGTTTTCACTCGTCCTTAACAATATGACGTCACTCGTCAGTTTTGGTAGTTCGATTAAGTTTTTAATACTTAAGTAATAAGTAAAGTTTAACAAACAACAGTAATTCAATAAATGAAACTTTTCCGTACTTGTACGTAGGTTAAAGGCCTTCCCGACAAATAATTTAATGCTTAATTTCAGTTATTTGTCTCAGGAATATGAATAACATGTATAATTCAGTAATATTATGGTGATAAAAGTAGTTTATGCAAATAATTTATTCAAAATAAAATAAAGTCATCCACAAACTCCAATTAATATTCACACTTTATCCTTTTAAAATATGCAAACAGTGCTTGAATTACTGAACACTTGCAAATTACATGACGTAAAGCACAGGCCTAAGTAATAGATCTGTGCTAATCCCAACGACCAGTTGATAACGGCACTTTGGCGTAATGTTTGTCAAACTGGCGTGGGAACCCGTCATCACACAGTTGCCAAAATACGAGAGTGGTTCACTGTGGTTGTGAAAAACCACAACGCCTTCTAGATTACCCTCTTCACTGAGGAAGGGCTGTGCACAATTCTCACCATCTGGGAGTGTTGATCTCGGTAAATTTAGGACCATCATCAAGGACGTTCTGCCTTCAAGCAGGTTCTGCTGCAGCCTTCTGCTAAAATTCTGTTTTGAGCTAGTATTTTTTGTCTCTTACTTTCCCGCTATTCTTACACTGTCCACCTGATGATATCTTCTTCTTCTTCTTCTTCTTCTTCTTCTTCTTCTTCTTCTTCTTCTTCTTCTTCTTCTTCTTCTTCTCCACTTTCCTCTTCTTCCACTAACCTTTCTTTCATAGCTCTTCTCAACGGGCTCTTTCCTATCATCATATGTCCTAACCAATTCATGTTTCTTCTTCTTATAGTAGTTGTCAGTGTTCACCTCTCTTCGCCCAATCCCCCTTCCCAATCATGTACTCCTGCAAGAGTTCAAGATTTCGGAGAGTACATCTTTTTTATTGTATGGAGTACATCTCCATCAAATAAAACGCCCCAAATATAACATTACATAAATATTTTCCTCAGATTCTTATCCAGCAGTAAACTTGTTGCTGATGATTTAATAATATTCACTATGTGTTGATTTTTTATTTATACTTTTTCATTTGTTTGGATTAATCCATTTAGGTCTCAACTAGATTTATTTCGTAATCTGAGTCGATCCTAGAATTTTAACGATTCCTTCAATTAATCTTCTGTATATATCTGATTCATCAAGTCAATTTCAAAATCGTTCCTTAAGAAAATTATTCATTTCCTGTGATGAAATTCACTCTGATTTACTATCTAGTGTGATGCAGAAATGTCATCTATTCAACAAATACACAGATAATATGTTATTTGTTTTGATTATTTGTTTGTTATGGGTTAACCCTTGTCAACATTTTCATGTTTTGCTTGTTCGAAAGTCCTTATAAGCAGCTGATTACAACCGAACTTGAGTACCGGAAGTACGTCCAACATAAATCCCTCGGATGATGTTAAATCGCTCCTTACTTTATCTTTATATATCCCAAAAGCAACCTTCCCAATATTGATCCGTGTAAGGAACTTCAAACAGAGTAGGCCTACAGTCCAAGGTTAATATTATTAATAAATCTTCTAGACCAGGTATGAAACTGTGTTATCTAGCATAGACCGAGTCCTGTTGACGCCTTAGACCACTAGCTCGCCCAACAAAGTTAGAATATAATACCATCAAAATGGCCTCTTTAAACAAATTAGTTAGTACACAATACCTTAAAATTACTGTCATTTATAAACTGAAACTTAGATAAAAAAAAGACAAAACAATAAAGTGAATACTTACTTTGACGCCAGCCAGAGAAAGTATCCATAGATCTGAAATAAGCAAAATTTGAATTAAAATAATAAAAGGGTGTATTCTAAAAAATCTAGGAGTTCTCTTTTACTATCCTGACCAACTGATATAATTTATTTTAAGCTTCATTTGATAATGATGTCCATAGTTAATTGGCTTTTCTTATCATCAAAATTGAGGGGGCCGTTTCCCTCCACGAAAAACGGCAAAAACATGGGTTTTCAATGATTCGGTCCGTAGTAATGATCGTACCGTAACACTTGAAGTGCCATTTCGTAGGTGAAGGCCCATTTAATGGACTGCAAGTTGGTTTTTGTAAACAAATGAGTATTTTAAGACTTTTTCACTATTAAATATGCGAAACTTTAAATATCATTCTTGACGATTTTAAATTAAAAAAACTATATGCCTACTAACTTATGGTCCACTAGAATGGGCCTTTAAAAGCAATACATCATTATTTTTTATAGAAAATAGATTTATTAATTCCACAAATTTAATTGTTCATAAGTGCGCTTTAAAATGTTAAGGAGTTATCAGATTATTTTAATATAAAATTAATTAATTAATATGTGTGTGTTTTTTTAACCGTAAAAATTTCACAAAGAACCAGAAAATATACCATTTTATTTATTATGTATTTTAAAAATAATATGCTAAACAAAAAAAGTTACTCAATAGGTCAACATTGTAGTCTAATTGGACCTATTTATTCATCAGGAAGAGCAATTCAGTACGCGGGAGGTTGGATGACAAGAGATGTGCGATCCACAGAAGTAAAAACAAGAACTGCAATGGCGAAGGAAGGTTGCAATAAAACGAGGATAGTTTTATGTGGCCTTCTGGAAAAAGAAATTAATTTAATGTTACATCTGGAGTGTGTTACTTTTTGGAGCAGAAACATTGACACTAAGAAAAGAAGATGTAAGAAGACTAGAGGCGGTGGATGTGAAGGAGGTTGGAAGATGTGAAGTTAAGGTGACGAATGAGGCAGTGAGGCAGTATTGAGAAGAATAGGAAAGGAGAGGTAAGTAGCTATAAAAAAATAAGGAGGAGAAAAGAGTGTTTATTGAGGACAGCTATGAAGAAATGATGAAGGGAAGAAGAAAGAGAGGAAGAAAAATATGCCAATTGATGGATGGTATAAAAATTGAAAAGGATACCGTGACACAGAAGAGGAAAGGCAAGACAGAAGAACGTGGAAAAATGTTTAATGAACATCTGCTAAGAGGCAGAAATAACAATGATGATGATGATGATGATGATGATGATGATCGAATAACTGTCAGAACAACTTGTAGAGTATTACATGTTCAATATAGTCAAGACGAATTATTTATATTAGACTACAATATAGAGAAGGTTAGTTTTATAACAAATATTTATTTTATAATCTTTGGACCTTCATTGATTATGTTGATGATAGAATGTGCTGGTAGGTTGTCGCAACTAGAGCATACCTTTATATAACTGAGGTAAGAATTGTCACAACTCAAACATGTTCTTCACATACATTGTTCTTAGCATTGTTAGTGCTGTTGGTTTAATTAACACTTCGTGTATTAAACTGAGATTACTAACACTGCCCTGTCTCTATATCTTTGAAACTACTCTCCTATGTATGACTAAGGGTCACCTTATGCGAAGTAGTGACAACATACATACGTACGGAACCAGAGGCAGGGACAGTTACGGAATGGGAAAACACAGAACGGCGATATACGAGCGCTTACCGTCGCAGGCGGGTGCTACGTTTATCAATAGCCTACCTGACTCAGTGAAAATGCCCCAATACCTCAGGCACTAAAAGCGAGACTGAGGGGTTATTCCAATCCAACTGGGAGAGTGAATCTCGGCTCGCAGCAGAGTCGGAAATTGCCAGAGTATGAATGAGGGTGGAACTGTACGTCTGAATGAGAGAATGAGTGCCGTGTTTCAAGTTTCGTTCTTTTTATGTTCTAGTTCGGTTCTTTGTACAATATGACGTTGTGTATACAACAATCTGTTGTCAAACACAAATAAGATTTATTGTTATTAATAATTTACTCAAGTGTCATTATAATTTATAACTGTCATTGAACTATATTGGAATAAAAATACATAAAAGCATTTCAGGACATATAAAAAATATTAATACTTTCAAAATAAAATTAAAAGAAATTTTATCAGAATAAAGTATATGAAAACTATAAGAGGTTTTAGAAAATGTTCTTTAATTAATTAATAACTTTGTAGTACATATATTTATAAAAACCTTAAGCAGTAAAGATACTGAAAATAAAAAATAAATTAAAAATCCTTTTAACAGTTAAATAACTTTATTTAGTGAGCAGTTCGATTTCCTTTGATCCAATCGTGCTAAAATGACGCACAGGTAGAGGCACAAGCATTCTACCTGTAATTACCTCAATAAATGAGCGACCTGATGCCGTTCAACGTAATGTACTGAAGGCACCAAGAAGTCTTTCCTACTGAATCTCCCTGACATCAAATGTGAGGATGTTATGAATAGTAAACTAATACCATGTGACAGCATTATTCTACATAATAATTCTCGGTAGTTGATTATCTTTAATTATATTAAAGTAGTTTGTTTTACATAAAATTACTTTGAATAATAGTTTAGGTAGCAGTTTATCACCTGGGAACTGAGTTTTCACAATGCCTTCCAAAACACAGATGTCCGCTTGTAATAATAATAAATAAAATGGCAGTGGCCTTGCCCGGAGGGTTCCGACGTTATCGCAAGATGACGGAGTCAAGCAACATCGAGCGTTGTTGTCCCTTGGATGGGTGACCGTCCGAGCGATCCCGTCCTTGGTGAACGCAGCCGTGACTCAATGCCTATGAGTCAGAGTCTTGAAAATTGATATAAAGCCCGCCTGCCCGGTCACTGGTTCGGAAGTCACCCTTAAGCCATTGGTCCCCAGGTTAAGAGTTGAGAGAGGGCATAAAAAAAGAAATGATTCCAAAGAATTGGCACAAACTTTCCTGCATATTAAACACTAAAAAATCAAAACTTTGAAAATTACCAGTTTGATCCCCAAATTTAATTTTGTCCATATCTCAAAAACTAGTCAAGTTTCTTACTAAACTATTTTGAATTGTAATTTACATCTGTCCTGAAAATGTAATCAAAATCGTTAGAGCTCTTTTTGAGAAAATTTCATTTTTGTATGTTTTTTGCCCAGACGAATACAAAAATAACTAAAATTTCAAAAATGTGAAAAAACGGTCTGGAGATATTGGCTAAATACACCTTCATACCAAATTTCTTAAAAATTGATCCACCCATTTGGTCTCCAGCGAAGTGCACATATACAGACAGACACGCACATACGGACAGACATCAAAAATTGTTTTTCAATAAACCACTTTTTTGGGTTCAGGGGACCCTAAAATGTAATTTTAGACCAACTTGTAAAAAGAATTTATGTGACTTTGAACCCGTCCACAATCAAACAGACCTTTAGGTTATGATTGTAGAGTGACGTGCATCTTGAAAGTAAATCCAAATGTTATGTTTTTATTGAAGTGTTTCTAAATTTAAACACATTTAACTGTTAATAGAGGTATTGATATTGTTTTAATTGCTATATTTCTAATTAATCAACTGAGAAAACATCATTCAACTTTAATAATCCATAAATTAAAATATTTTAGGTTACAATACATTCCATACTTTTACAATCATTAACAATCACCTCTGGCAGTGCTCTAATAAAGAGTAATATAATATAGTTAATATTTCAAATTGAAATTTTCAAATGGAAGTTGAACACATTTTTGCACAGTAATTGACAAATATTATTGAAAAATATCTCTTCTTTGTCTTCCAAATCCAGTAATCATTTTTTATATTTCTATATTAACCCTTAGTAAACTATGTTCTCTCTTAAAATTAGCTGGTAAGTAACCAAAAAACATAGGAACCCAGTAGGAAAAGGTTTTGGTAAATAGAGTTGAGTTAGGTTTTGGGACAATGTAATAATTCGAATTTTGAATTTTTTTTATAATCTATTGAGGATTGAGAGTTTCTGCTTTTAATAAAAACTATTCTTAACACTTAGGGCCTAAATACAAAAATATATCTCAGAGGAAGTATATATACTTGGCGAAGAGATTGTATTTGAGATTTGATAGGACACAAATGTTAACCACCTCAATAACAGATAAGTGGTCAAAGAGCCTTTTACATACAGCTTTTACAAACTGTTCCTAAGTGTCAATAATGGTTTTATTATTGATACATACGTTCCTCCCCATACTACAACTCCAAACGCTATCTCACTAATGAGGGCAAAACACAATACAATAAAAGGTCTTAATACTTTCTCGTTTCGTAAAATTTTAAAAAGTAAAAAATTCTCAAAAAATCGTTCAATTTTTTTTCAAAGAACTGATATTAAGTTTCCAACTTATTCCCTACCAAGGACGAGATCTAAATACTTTTTAATTCAATCAATTCATTTGCCCACTACATAAACAATCCAGATACTTTTACACGATCCTCTCCGATTTTTTTTCAAACTCATGGCATCCTCTCAGAGCAAAGTTGATATATTTGGTTTTCTTTGCACTCAGCACCATATCATTTTCACTAAACTAACAGCCAAGACTACAGAGGTCACTATTTATTTTGTGCTCTGTTTTACTTAAATAATCTGCAGTGTAACACAAAGCCGTATGCTCTGTAAATGAATTCATCTTTCTATAACAGTTACCATTACATAAGTCATATTTTAAGTAAGGAATAAATTTGCACCAAGCACTGAACCTTGTGGTACACCGTATTTAATTTGGCCAAAATCAATAAAAAAAACCATTTACCGTAACACATCAATACATTTCTTTTAATTACCACTTGTTAAATAAATCATACACGACACCTCTTATTCCAAAATTTCCTTTTTTCATTATTATATCGTGGTTTACAGTACTGTAAATAAATCATACATGACACCTCTTATTCCAAAATTTCCTTTTTTCATTATTATATCGTGGTTTACAGTACTGTACACCATGATATAATAATGAAAAAAGGAAATTTTGGAATAAGAGGTGTCGTGTATGATTTATTTAACAAGTGGTAATTAAAAGAAATGTATTGATGTGTTACGGTAAATGGTTTTTTTTATTGATTTTAATGATAGTAAAAAGACTTAGACATTCCTAAAGATTACTGTAAGACTTAGACATTCCTAAAGATTACTGTACAGTAATCTTTAGGAATGTCTAAGTCTTTTTACTATCATTTATTCCATTTTATACTCTTATCAATAAAGTTACTTACTTCCATCTCAGTACTAACTCCTTTCTAAAGCCATGTCGACTTTTACTAAAGAAATTAATTTTATCAAGATATGGTATGAGTTTTCCTTTTAATTTTTCTCAAAAATCTTAAATATGATGGCAATAAAGAAATCGGTCTATAGTTATTACGATTGAGCCTTTTTTATATTCAGCTTCTCTCTCCGTGTTATTCTTATGGCGGAAAAACTTACTTTGAGGACTTTCCGCGATCCTCAGAGTAAAAATATTGAACAATAAAGTCCTTATTACAAAACCAAGAATAGGGACAAATTGTTTGACAACTCAAACGTTACAATTTGTCAATAAGGGAGGAGTTGCGTTAGCAAATATGGCTTCACGTATAATATAAGGATTTAATTTTAAAACAGCAACGTAGCCCATGGTGTCATATAGAAATGGCGCCTATCGTCTCGTACGCTTGAGAACTCCCAGAGACGTTAAGTAACTCTTAAACAATGGTCTACTTGCGTGAGACGGTTCATTTACACAACTCCCTCAAGTAGCCTTCTATTGTTATTGCTCATCGCCGGGATTAGGTCACCAATGCACGAGTCCCCGGCCTGAACAGGACTTCAAAACATTTTTTATGACTATTCTATACGGTATTTTTTCCAGCTTATTATATATAAATAGCATATGGCTTTCAAAGCCAGCTGCCAAACTACAAGTAGGAGGGACACAACAAATAAAAAAAACCAATAAATTATACACAAAAAAATCTAAAGCACTTGAGTCTAAGTTTTAAATAGAATAGGTCAGCGAGCTAAGTCCAGGTTTCGTAACCATTCAACACCTGCTTCTCCGAATAAATGAAGACCAGCTAATCCCCCTGAAAAGAACACAATGGGCAGTCATTAGCTATGTGCTCCATAGTTTGAATTTCGGCTCGGTAACCGATGGAACTGTATATGTAGGGAGGGCGGGGGAGGGAGCTCACAGAATTGTACGGTGTGATTATCAAGAGAGATCTCCGTTATGAGGATGCTGGTCTTTAAAATGAAATACGATTGTCTACATACATATATATGATGTTGTGTCTCCTGTAGTGTTAAATAAAAGACGACTTTTGTAGCTGAATTGCCACTTGTGAGATATTCCAGCAATACCACACAAGGGGAAAATAATATATATACCTGTAGTCATTGTGAAGGTTGGCGCAGCCCTGCTTCACTCTCACGAAGGTTGTAAATATATCTATATATATCTACCTGTAGTCATTGTGAAAGTTGGCGCAGCCCTGCTTCATTCTCACGAAGGTTGTAGATATATCTATATATATGTACCTCTGACAGAACGTTCCTCCTGTAGTCATTGTGCAAGTTGCCACAACCCTGCTTCACTCTGACGAAGGTTGTAAATATATCTATATATATCTATCTACCTGTAGTCATTGTGAAAGTTGGCGCAGCCCTGCTTCACTCTCTCGATGGTTGTAAATATATCTATATATATCTACCTGTAGTCATTGTGAAAGTTGGCGCAGCCCTGCTTTATTCTCACGAAGGTTGTAGATATATCTATATATATGTACCTCTGACAGAACGTTCCTCCTGTAGTCATTGTGCAAGTTGCCATAACCCTGCTTCACTCTGACGAAGGTTGTAAATATATCTATATATATCTACCTGTAGTCATTGTGAAAGTTGGCGCAGCCCTGCTTCACTCTCACGAAGGTTGTAAATATATCTATATATATCTACCTGTAGTCATTGTGAAAGTTGGCGCAGCCCTGCTTCATTCTCACGAAGGTTGTAGATATATCTATATATATGTACCTCTGACGGAACGTTCTTCCTGTAGTCATTGTGCAAGTTGCCACAACCCTGCTTCACTCTGAGGAAGGTTGTAAATATATCTATATATATCTACCTGTAGTCATTGTGAAAGTTGGCGCAGCCCTGCTTCATTCTCACGAAGGTTGTAGATATATCTATATATATGTACCTCTGACGGAACGTTCTTCCTGTAGTCATTGTGCAAGTTGCCACAACCCTGCTTCACTCTGAGGAAGGTTGTAAATATATCTATATATATCTACCTGTAGTTATTGTGCAAGTTGGCGCAGCCCTGCTTCATTCTCACGAAGGTTGTAGATATATCTATATATATGTACCTCTGACGGAACGTTCTTCCTGTAGTCATTGTGCAAGTTGCCACAACCCTGCTTCACTCTGAGGAAGGTTGTAAATATATCTATATATATCTACCTGTAGTCATTGTGAAAGTTGGCGCAGCCCTGCTTCATTCTCACGAAGGTTGTAGATATATCTATATATATGTACCTCTGACGGAACGTTCTTCCTGTAGTCATTGTGCAAGTTGCCACAACCCTGCTTCACTCTCACGAAGGTTGTAAATATATCTATATATATCTACCTGTAGTTATTGTGCAAGTTGCGGCAGCACTGTTGCACTTGGACAATCGTCGTCAGTAGAATGATCAATCTATTACTGAATATCACTTCATAACTTCTTAACACCGGCTTCATTTCCGTTTTACTGAAAATTATTTACACTCTCTGCGTCTACTGAATTCCATCGCATCTAACTCTTGTAAACATTATGAACAAAAACCACCGAATATACCCTCTTTGTATCCCTTGATTGAATGATTTGATAACTGGCTTTATCTTACTACCACTGAATACTGAATATCACTTCTTCATATCTAATTGGTTAAATGATTTCTACTCACCAACTTCAATTGAATATTACTGAATATTATTTACACTATATCTATGTGTACTGAATTGAACCGGGTCTAATTTATATATACATTACGTACAAAAGTCGGCGTGGTGGCTCAATGGCTAAGGTTTTGGACTGAGGAGGGCATTGTCTAAGGTTCGAATCCCCAACTGAGTTAACGGTCGGTTCTTCACTTCTTGAAAAAAAAAACAGAAAAGAAAAATAAACTATTGAATATTGTATTTGCTTTGTATTTGTACCCTTTGTATTTACTTAACTGGGGGAGGCAAAGTACCTATGAACCTTCCATCTACAGGCGGCTGACCCATGTGCATGGATGGTTAGTAGTGGAGAGGGTGTCTGTCTGCGGACTATTATCCCGAAACACAAGTTGCCGAACGGTTCCATCCGTTGACGATTTGTGTAATCTTGTTGTCGAACCCCCACCACGAGAGGCTGGACTCGTAGTGGTAGTGGTGGTGCTGTCATGGTACTAGTTTGCGCTTCTTCTTGGAATGGGGTGACCAATGGGACCTAATTCCTACATCGATCTAGTATCTAGTTGCGGCAAGAGGACATTCAAACTAGAGCTCTAGTTGCCTTTATTTATTCATTGGTGATACAATACAAGTAGTTTTTTAATTAGCATAATACGTGTTGGTACATATACAGTACAAGTAAACGTCACACAACACAAATTTATTACAATATAAGCACAAAATGCACAAATATACTACAATACAAGCACAAAATGCACAAATATTATGGTGATCGATTTCGGTGAACCACGCTCACCTTCCTCAGACCAGAGGGATTCACAAAAGAATCAATACAAGTATCACCAATGAATCAATACAAGTATCACCAATGAATCAATAAATATTTCAAAGGTCATGTGATAAAATTCCGGGAAGCTCGGGGTTAATGCGATAAATCACAAGTTGGTACTAGATTGAAGGTGGCCTCTGCTTCAAGCACAAGTAAGCCCACTGGACAAGGCTCCTGACTCCTTCGGGACGACGGGGACGAGTAGGCCTAAGCCTGCCTCCCTCGGAATGCTTCCTTGAAGATATTCCGGCAGCTTATGATCCACGTGGGATTAAGGGGCTTCTGAAAACAAACTTAATTGGACTAATTCTGAATATCAACCCTTTATATTCATTTGGTTGAATAGTTTGTGATATGGAAAATTGAAACAGATGAAACAGATTGGAGAAATGTTGTTAAATAATCTGGAATTTCTCAACTACAGCTAATTTTCTTCTTTTGAGAGACCATAAATAATTGTTGTCTCAATCTGTACGTGGGTATGTTTTATTCATGTTTAATTCTATAGATGTTATTGTATTCTTATTTTCAAAACCTTACTTCTTCTGTGAACGATATAGTAAGTCTGAACGTCTAGATACAAATAAACTGTTACTATGTTTTCTAATGTCAATTCATGTACTTTAAGTGGTAGAGAGGGCTTTGGAGCCTTAACTTCGCTTTCTTAATGTGAAAAAAGACGTTTTTCACTTCATTTCAAAAGTAAGTACTTACTTGTTTTTTATAAATGCCTCCTACTTCTTGAATAAGGTATTAAATGCAACGAAATGAAACGAAAGAAACGAAACGAAACTAAATGATATAAAAACTACTTTATTTTTTCTTCATGAGTCGAAGTTAGGTTTGTATGTACAGTATATTGAAGTGCAATTCATTCAATAAACACATTAATAGGGTTAAACTTAAATGAAAGGTATGACGTACAGTGGCACGATGGGCTGTTTTACGGTCAGGAAGTCTTGTGTATTTGAAGGTAGGAGGGCCCTTGGCACATTTCCGCCCCATCGTTAAGGGTGTATCGTAAACTGTACGACTGTGAGAATGACTCGCATTACGGGCGTAAGTGTGGCTTCAGTTCCAGATGATGCTAAGGTTTACCACCACAAGGACTGTGCGAGGCTAATGGTACCTGACCATGGATAGAGAAAAGCGACGCCACCTTTACAACGTAGTAAACGCCTAACATGATCAATGTGTCATTGATAGTTCTACACTAATTTTGTGTGGTTTTAGAAAAAAAATTATTACCGAATTTGAAAAGTTTAATGAAGATGTATGTTTTATTTCAATTGACGTTAAGGCCTCTTGCTAGTCTAGTGAAGTTATTTGGAGGTGAAGTTAGGACTATAGAGTCCTCGGTATCACTTAACCTCAACCGCAATATGTCGTGTGTCACGGGTTCAAATCTCGGGATTTCCACTCAAAACTTGCTTGAGGGGCTTAGAACGTTGTCCAATAACAATGTTTTTACTCTAGGAAAAATATGTCTCTGGCGTAGATAGACTAAGAAAATTAATGTGGTATGAGACATCATTGTGAATTAAATTAATAAATAATTTGTTATACTATTTCCTGTATATCATAATAAAAAATATATATTTTTTATACTAACCATCATTACAATTTGTGACAGCTTATTCAAAACATTTTGCAGCATATAGTTTAGAAAGACTTCCTCTACACATTAACGGTTGTTTAGGATCGTACATCTTTGTTTGAGGCCCGCTGGTGACAGTTTTAGTTTTGACTCTGATTGAAAGATATGTTTAGTAGACAAAATCTTTTGGAAAAGTAGTTTTAGGTTTGACTGTCGACATTATTTTTATTACCTGTTGTACTTTTCAATTTTACATATTCTATTGTTTCCATGTTGAAAACAATACTCTTATTGAGTTATTTCTTTGAATTTTAAATTTGAATGACAAAAAAATGTTATTGTAACTTAACAAGGTATAAATTGATAAAAGTGGCTGGACTTCATAATTTATTACTTTTAAAACATTTTACATCAAGTTAGTATTTAGGCCGAATAAATTGAACCAACAGGAAATGTTCTTCCTCCTCAAGTGAACAACTTTCAAGAAGGAAAATAGTGAAACGGATGCTCCCTTGTTAGGAGAGATAAATCTGTGGGCAAAGTAAGTTAATGTTCTTATATATTTTGTATATTCTATGTTTTGTTCGTATTTCTTGACATTCAATTTGATACTTTTAAAAGCACGTTATCTAATTGAACAATCAACATGTTGTCAAGAATTCTGTAAAATAGGCCTACATGGTAACGCGAATGCAGTTTATTTATAAAGAGAATCTTGAAATGTGATTGCTAAAAGAAACCGAGGAAGGAATATGACTGTGAAGAGAAAGTGGTAGCATGACATATCGTAGAGAAATGGTAGAGTAATCATTGGGTGACTGGTGGACCGTACCCTTGCACGTTGTAGTTGGTAGTGCGAAACTGTGACTCACCCACCCACTCATTCATGTACAGTGGTATTTGAAGACCCCCTCCCCCACACACACATACATATAGTGGTATTTGAAGCCCCCCCCCCCCATACACGTACAGATGTAATGCAATACCACAGGCAGCCTCAGGTCTTTGGCTACGCAGTGTGCAGGTTGATGGAAGTGTGAAGAGGTATTGACCCTGTAGACGACGGTCATACCTTCAGTGTGATGGGGGATGTGATCCACTGTCACCTATCCATTTCCTTCCGTCCGTCTGTCACCCGGCAACTTTAATTATCGTCCAAATATCACACTAGCGGGAGATTTTCCCGTAGTTTCATTGACGGCACTACGTTATGCCAAGAGGAAGAAAGGATTGTATTGGTCCAAGTCTTCTTGATAGTCGGAGACAACTTTGGCGAAGTAGCTTCCCAGAGTCCTTCATCCACTCCACCATTACATCCGATTATGGGTGAAGGGCCATTGTCTTTGTTTTGTACCCACCCACTCAAACATGTACAGTGGTATTGACTCACCCACCCTCCCATATAAGTGTGGTTGATGACCCACCTACCCACTCATACATGTACAGCGATATTCACTCACCCACTCTCCAATACAAGTGAGGTTGATGACCCAACCACCCACTCATACATGTACAGCGATATTTACTCACCCACTCTCCAATACAAGTGAGGTTGATGACCCAACCACCCACTCATACATGTACAGCGGTATTGACTCGCCCACTCTCCCATATAAGTGTGGTGTGCAAAGTAACGTAATAATAACACAGAGCAGGGAATCCAAAACATCCCGTTACAATACCGAGCAAAAACAAATGAAACTTTAAAAATAACTGTTAACAGATCGTGTGTAGTGTCGAATAATACTTAAGTGCATAATTTAAAATATATACTTGATACCAGGTGACATACACTTTGTGTTGAAGTAGAAGATTGTTTAAAGTAAAGCTGATGAAAGTAAAAAAAGAAACCAATATTAAGCTCAAAGTGATGGTAACTTAAATAACTGATATGAAAATTTTAAATATTAAACATTATTAACATGCAAAATAAGTAATATTAAAAAAGTGCTATTATTAAAGATATTTTAAAACATGGCGCAGCACTGAACTAACTCAAGAAATGAGTCAAAACTGTAGAGTCACTAAACACGCATTGCTCGGTACATTAAAGTGAAAAATAAGTCGTATTGTCATCTTGCGTAACTGCTGAAAGGACGCTGTCATCGCTCGCAAGTGAGTTAAATGTTAAGACTTTATCCACACGGTCTCAGCAAGGTTAGGCTTCCGCATGGAATTGTTATTGAACGGTCGATATTCAGCGATTACACGGCCAAATGACCAAAGCAGTCCAATCTGTGTACGTGAGTGGTCACTACCGGTACAAGTCTGTCTCCCACACTGTCTGCAGACCGGAACATCCGGCGATCGTGGAGGAATCCAGATGTCAACGGAAGGCCGTTTATGTAACAAGTTTTGTGAGTAGATCTCCTCTATGAGGATCATCAACACTAATGTCATAAGAAGGTAACACATTTGTTATTTTTTAAATTCTTTGTGTTAAGTATGGAATATATGGGGCCCACCTATTTTTAATGTGTTTTTAACTACTCAGTACTAACCCCACAAAGCCATAGAACGTTTTCGGTGGAACAACTAATTTTTGAGAAAACAATTTAAAAAAGAGAAAAAAATCTGCACACCAAATCTTGTTTTTACCATGAACACGAACACGAATATGACATAACATTATTCACACTACTAATAATAACTTAAATATTCAACAAAAAGTGGGTTGGGTTAGGTTAGTATATGTTTAACATGAATACACATTGATAACCTAATCTAACGTAACGTAAATACCTCATTTTTTAATTGTTGTAGGAAGAAATGGATGTCGTATTTGTGATTAGGAGGGAAACTACATAGTACTAAAGTTATATACATAGGTTTTGGAGTAAAAATGTTTTTCATTTTTATTTATTTTTTTTTTCAAAAATCTGTATCTCACCCGAATAATTTCTATGGATTCGTGTTCATAGGGTTAATATTGACTAGTTTTTAAAATCGGGAAAGTCGGGGTGGGCTTGCCATTTTCTAAATTGACATTACATTTGAGACACAGTTACACTTGTCATTTTTTCTCTTGTACTCCCAACGAGTTAGAGATTATTAGAGATTTTATATATATATATATTTATTTAAAAGCATTTCTATGACAATTTTTAAACCCCTAATTAAAAAAGTTAAAAATCCTCATTTTCAATTCAGCTGTTTATAGATAACACTGTATTCGTTTGTCTTGATCCCTTGTTTTCTTAAAAAGTCAATATTTCGGTATTTCAACTATTAATTCTCAAATGAATCTGTTCCAAATAAGAGGTTTAATAGAAAATGGTATGCCAAACGAAACCTAACTTTCAGTTACCGTAATCATTGTCAGATTTTATTTTGGGATTCAAGACAATTAAATAATTCATTAGTTTTTTGCTTGAATAAGAATAGGTTTCATTGTATGACTTGTGATTGTGCACAAAATTACTATGCTCCAGTTTTTATCATTCTTGTTTCATAGTTATATTTTCCTCATATAAAAAGAAAGAAAAGAAAGCTATAAACTGAAATGAAATAAAAACTGTAAAGTACTTCTGCCTTATTGTAATTCAACTATTGCCAAATGTCCACTAAAAGCTTTAAACTCTTGGAGCTTAGTATTGAAAAGCTTTGTTTCACTTAGTATTAAAAACAGTTTTGTGGCAATAAACACAACCTTAGCCTAAACGGTCTGACCGTCCTGCACTTCCCCCACATTTACTGCAGCTATTCATCTGACCATAAAGGCTAAAGGGTGTTCATTCCTTTGTCGTTGGTTGAATTTCAAAGCACTCTGGAGTCCAGTATTATCGGTGCTGGAAGGAGGTCAGTGATGGACGGATTGCCCCACACATGTCCAAGGTACTCCCACCGTTATACACACCATCTGATTAGGTGTTCGCTATTATTGTTACTTCACACTCGCCTAATGGACCATATTGAGGTAGCCTTTTCCTTATTGAAACGGTCACGGTTGGTTCATCACTTATCACGCCTACATTGTGGAAGCTATAACGGGTTCATCACTTATCACACCTACATTGTGGAAGTTATAACGGGTTCATCACTTATCACGCCTACATTGTGGGAGCTATAAGGGGTTCATCACTTATCACACCTACATTGTGGAAGCTATAACGGGTTCATCACTTATCACACCTACATTGTGGAAGTTATAACGGGTTCATCACTTATCACACCTACATTGTGGAAGTTATAACGGGTTCATCACTTATCACACCTACATTGTGGAAGCCTAACGGGTTCATCACTTATCACACCTACATTGTGGAAGCATAACGGGTTCATCACTTATCACACCTACATTATGGGAGCTATAACGGGTTCATCACTTATCACACCTACATTGTGGGAGCTATAAGGGGTTCATCACTTATCACACCTACATTATGGGAGCTATAACGGGTTCATCACTTATCACACCTACATTGTGGGAGCTATAAGGGGTTCATCACTTATCACACCTACATTGTGGGAGCTATAAGGGGTTCATCACTTATCACACCTACATTATGGGAGCTATAACGGGTTCATCACTTATCACACCTACATTGTGGGAGCTATAAGGGGTTCATCACTTATCACACCTACATTGTGGGAGCTATAACGGGTTCATCACTTATCACACCTACATTATGGGAGCTATAAGGGGTTCATCACTTATCACACCTACATTATGGGAGCTATAACGGGTTCATCACTTATCACACCTACATTGTGGGAGCTATAAGGGGTTCATCACTTATCACACCTACATTATGGGAGCTATAACGGGTTCATAACTTATCACACCTACATTATGGGAGCTATAACGGGTTCATCACTTATCACACCTACATTATGGGAGCTATAACGGGTTCATCACTTATCACACCTACATTATGGGAGCTATAACGGGTTCATCACTTATCACACCTACATTGTGGGAGCTATAACGGGTTCATCACTTATCACACCTACATTATGGGAGCTATAACGGGTTCATCACTTATCACACCTACATTGTGGGAGTTATAAGGGGTTCATCACTTATCATTCCTGCATTATGGGAGCTATAAGGTCTGTTTTGAGTAAATCACGTCACGCGAAATAATATAAGACATCTATTTTATCTAGCTGGTATGAGAGGGAGCTTTATAATACATTTTTAGTGTTATTTACGTACGTTTATAATGAATGAGTTGACAAAAATTGTATTACATCGTATTTTTTAAATATTAACGATTAAATATTAGATTTTTAATTCATTTGTTGTTCAGATTAAAAGAGCAATAACATTTTGAACAGATATTACCATGGAGTACAACAAAGACGTTTTATCTTAATTCCATTCTTGTAGATTTGTAATTTGTAATGACCTATCACTTTCTAAAGTAATGACGGAGGAAGTACAGAAGTAATGCTATAATGCAACATTAATGACAATCGCCTCAGTTGACAGTACTGATGATATACGATCTCTCTGTTGAGAAGGAACGTTAAGACACGTTATGTCTTCCCTTCTGAGAAGTAATGACGAGAATTACTTAGTTTATGACTTCACAGATGAGAAATAATAACAAGACACTTCACATATGAAAACTAATGACAGGATCCATTTCGTCTATGATTTCTTAGACGAGAAATAATGACCTCACTTGGATTATGACTTCTCTAATGAGAATTTACGCTAAAGCCCACAAATACTACGAAATTATTAGGAGAAATAATTAGAGTTTGTACTTAATTATTTTATTTATCAAATCCATATGTATATTTAATGATTAAATACCTCTAGCCTAATTAGACTATTTAATAAATATTAGACTATAATATATATTTCTGTACACATGAAAATTAAATTAATTTCAAACAAATTTTAATCTTAACTAAAAGTATAAATGACTTTAAAAAATATTATAAAATAATTTTTATAGTGTAAATTAAAGTTTTCAATTTCATGCAGTTAAATGTTGACAAAGTGCAATTTTCAATTGAATAATTTAATGAATAATAAATGATTTTTTCATCAAATTAATCAGATTATATAGGCTTGGTGTGAGGCTTACTAGAGTTACTATAGCTCTCATTAACTATATAATATCTTATTTGAGATCTATATTTTCAGCCTCACACCAATATGTTGAAGCATTCTTTTCCTAATAGAATATTACACCATTTATCAATATTATAGTAGTTAACTACATCTAAATAAATGAATTCATCAACAATAGTATATAACAATAGCTATGCATGTAAATTTACCCAATCTGTAACAAATTAGAGACAAAATAGTAATCAATCAAACAAAACTTAATAAATCAAAATCTAATAGTAACAATAAAAATTAACAACAACTGATAAAAATAAAATAACAAAATATATTCTGTTAACTTTTCATTTACTTTTTAAAACGTGACTGATCATAGGATGATACATGTGTGGATCGGCGTTTATGATTGTATTATACCATAATCTCAATTACGTTCTTTTGTAATCATATCAATCAGGCCGTTCTTGGGTAATCTCAAATCAGGTATATATTAGGCGAAGGATTGGAGTTGTTACATTCAATTCCAATCCAATGGAATTGGAGTCAAAGAGGTGTGGGCGCCACCAGCACAGCTGATGTGGCAATGACTACCTCAGGCAAAGTGATCATCCCACTTGGGCTTGACTTTTAAGTGTATAAATTTACGGATGACTCACTTGCCCCGCAGTGTTATAGGACGACTTGTAAGACTGAACTTGCTAACTGAGATTTCTAGTCGGAAGAATCTTGCAGAAGACTCTAAGATTATGTTTTCTTTAAATTTCGATCTGTTTTCATCAAACGCAGAAAAAATCCATTGTTTTAAGATGATACTTTTTAATTGTTTAAGGTCTTAATTACACTAATATTGAACGCTCATAAATACTAGAACATGACATATTGACTGTGTTATAGATATTTTTGGTTATAAAACTATACAAGAGCATCAAATTGTAAAGGAATTTTTAATTTGCTAAGATATCCTGGAAATAGATTAAAACCCATCCTCTCGTATTACTGAGCTCGTGTAATTTCGTGAAGTCGTCCATTCACTCACTTTCGCCGTCACTCACATATTCCCTGCTGGGAGAAACTGAGGTGCGTTGCCTTTCATGGCCTCAACGAAACAGGGAATCGATTAATGGTTCTTTGTTTGAAACAAACTATTTATAAAAGTAATATATTTTAAAATCCTGATATTTTTGTCTTATTTTAAACTTTATAATGCGTGCTTAAATTAATAAAATCTAGCCTATTATCTCTTTATATCTGAGTGTTTTCTTATCCAAAAATCCTCACAAAATCTTATACTGCATAATATTTTTTAAAAATACACTTTTTTTAAGGACTTCCAAGCATCACAATAAACTAGTATGAAAATTATCCAACAATGGACAATAGACAAAACTAAGCAGACAAATAAACCTGGCTGCTGAATCATTACTTCGATTTCTAACTTATATTTCTCTATATAAAAAAGCCAAACACGATTACCAACTCATCAACATTTCTCAAAAACTACAAGGCTAGGACCATAATATTTGGCATCAATTTCTTTATAGGCTCTAGGTACGTACTCAGAAAGGATTTTAAAATATTTTCTTCCAAATAGTTCAAATAAGGAAGATAATAAATAGCACAAAATCGGTCATTCAGAGCTTTTTTATCATTCACTATACTGAGCTAATGGTCAGTTCTTCACTCGTAGAGAAAGGTTCAAGCACAGGCCTGCAGGCCCATGTGATATGGTGAGTGAAGTTAAAAAAAGACATTAATATTTGGAAGAGATAACATGAATCCCTAAGCAAAACAAATTAGTTGAAATTTAAACAACTTTGACATTAGAAGTTTAACAACATACATAGGGTGGAATAGTCACGAGTGAATTCTGATAAAAATATCCAGATAATCCAACCCCCATAAAAAGCTACAATAAACCTTGGCCATGTTCAGGGACTGGCTTTGAACGTGCGTCTACGAAACCAGTTTTACCTTCCTTTAAGAATGTTGAGTGGCTGCGCCCAAACCAGACAGGTATAGTGTGGTACCTCCATAATTTCTCGAAACGTGAAGAATGGAAATGGAATGTGTACTCCGGCAAGTTCTAGTTGGCCGTAGAAAGAAGCTGTTAGATGCACAGATGCTTCTAGGGCACGTTATAGACTAGCTTCCTCCTTATTCGATGAGATAACTGGTCCATCCACTCTTACGGCCGGTGAGGATAAAAAATTACTTAATAATGTTTCCTGTAGTAAAGTCTGAAAGACTGTGCAAACTCTGGAAGCCATTGTCAATATAAACAGAAAACTAATAAGAACTAAAGATTCATTTCCACAAATATTAAAAGCAAATTGAACAATTAAAAGTTTCGATTTAAAAATATGCTCTACTTTGTAGCATTATTTTGTAGCTCTCTATTGAAACGCGTTAGATATTGTTTTATAAGGCGATGTATATTAAAACTGAAAATGTTGTTTAGGATGTTGATATCTTGAAATATAAAATTGACGTACTAAAACACTAATTCTAGTATACAGACAAATAAAAGCCAAACAAGTAGGAAACTATAGGTTTTTCTTGTGTAATATATAAAAAAAAGCATTCTTTATTGCAAATTTTAGATTATTGAAGGAGCATATAAAATTATTTAAAACCTTTTACAAAGATAACAACATTTAATATGTTACATCACAGAAGATTTTGTTCATGGTCGCGTCACCATAGAGATAAACATTATATGGATTAATAAGGTTTTAAGTATAATTTTATTACGTGAACGTAAATCATGAATATCTCAACGAATTTCCATTTTGTATCGTTAGAATCCTAGATTAGAGTGTTCTCCACCTACTGTTAGGACATAGTGTGACTTCCCAACCAAGGGTGTGTGACATTATAGTAGGACATGTACATCCATGTATCCTTTTTATATTCGAAAGTCGACGCGTAATGAAAGTAAAATTTAACTCAACGCAGCACGGAACATCGATGACGTGAATTCGGGTGGGAGGGGCCTAATTGTTGTAAAACAAAAGGAAGTAATAAGTTAAACTTAACTTCCGGTTGTGTTCGCGGCTTCAGGTGTCCTTGTAATTACCGTACCAGAGAAAGCTACCAGTCGTGTCTCTTTGCTACTGGCGAAGTCCGCGATTGGGACGATTGCCGGGAAAGGAAACTCTCAAAATTGACATCGTTAAGTGTTTATGTGAGTATTTGCTCTAGTTGCACAACTGTATGGTCCATCTGCCGTCACTGCTGCACCTGGAGCTTTCCCCTGTTACCAACAGCTTCTCCCATCATATCGGATAGTTTTATATGGTTTCTCCTAAAATCTTTGGTTTTGGTTAGCAATGAATATTCTTTAGTTTCAGTAGTGCTCAAAGAGAATGTGTCTAATAAATAATTATAGCAAACAATAAACACAACTGTAATTTGAATAGCATAGTTTACCTTTACATAAATGATGAGTCAGTCACCTGCATTTCTCATGAAAACACTGGAGCATGAAGAACTTATAAGTAGGTCTAGGAAATGCATATGATTAAAGGTGTTGTTTTCAAACTGAGAGATCTCCTTACATGAGTACTCATGAGAGCACCGCCAATAACGGACTTGCCACACAACCACCTCTAACTACTATCCCAAGCATCGTACGCGTAACCATAACTACTAAAGGTTTTGCAATCCCCCACAAAAACTACTATGTCCTCAAACACTAACTGTCCTGCTACTAGCCTCTTAGAAATTCCACTAAACAAGCCAAACATTTGACTTTATCAGTAACTAAAGTGTATTGTAAACTCCGGGAATATTTTGAAAAAAAAAATTAAAATAAGAAAACGCTTTTTATTTTTTTAATCGAGATAATGCAGACACATGAAATGTTACATAAATACTTACCAAGATTTAATTACACTTTCTAGTGATAATTTATTTTTTTATTTAGGGTTTGTACAATCCAGGGGCTGGTTGAAATTGTTCAATAGAAAAATACGTTTAGTTTAATACAAAATTAAGGATCTATCAAAGAGACGTCAAAGGCCGTAAACTATATCTGAAAAGGTTCACTCTGTCCAAAGTTATGGCCATTTGACTTTTAGACAAATTGTTACAACTACACTTTTTTATCATAAGTTAGCTGACAATTAACATGTATTCGGAGCTCACTTTGAACACCTCTGTTACAAAAGTGGCTTTTATTTGATTTGATTTTGTTATTTAGTTATGGATTAAATATTTTTATTTCCTGTACTGTTCTTGTTCTCAGTTATGGGATTAAATCGCCATAACTTTGGACAGAGTAAACCTTTTTAAATTCGCTTTACTGTGTTTAATGTATATTTAATAATCTTTAAATCATATGTCACACTCAACCTATGCTTCTATTGCAGAATTCCAACCGACCCCTGAATGGGACATACCCTAAATGAAAAAATCAATGGAACCCTGGTAACAGCTTTATACAACATTTCATGTGTCTGCCTCATCTCGATAAAAAAATATCAAAGGGTTTCCATATTTTTCAACCCTGTATATTCACCAATTTGTTATTTTGTAATTTTTCAAAGCACCATAGTATAACACGAGATTTCCCAACCTAGTCATTGAAAGTTTGTTTTTTATGTTATTCATGTTTTGTTCTTTGACGTACATTAGTCTCATTTGCCGCAAGGGCAGTCCTGACCACATAACTCGCTTTGCATATACGTAGTTGACGTTTTGTCTCTACACTTTTCAGTATAGAGTTTCAATTCTCTCTCGCCATTGTTTGTCACCCATTTACATGGTCCTTTCTTGGCCTATGTCGGCGGCGCTGGTACAGTTTTTGCCGCCATCAAAGCCACAATGGGTGTTTATTTTGGCGCATGGCCTCACCGATAATGGCGTTCATCGCAACTGTCTGGTACTTCCGTGTACCGAGCCTACTGTCTAAGTTGTTGTTAAATAATCCCGTATCAACCTAGCAAACCCTTAATAATCTCTCTTAAGCCATCCGTAACTCGTCTGGTACTTCCGTGTACCGAGCCTACTGTCTAAGTTGTTGTTAAATAATCCCGTATCGACCTAGCAAACCCTTAATAATCTCTCTTAAGCCATCCGTAACTCGTCTGGTACTTCCGTGTACCGAGCCTACTGTCTAAGTTGTTGTTAAATAATCCCGTATCGACCTAGCAAACCCTTAATAATCTCTCTTAAGCCATCCGTAACTCGTCTGGTACTTCCGTGTACCGAGCCTACTGTCTAAGTCGTTGTTAAATAATCCCGTATCGACCTAGCAAACCCTTAATAATCTCTCTTAAGCCATCCGTAACTCGTCTGGTACTTCCGTGTACCGAGCCTACTGTCTAAGTTGTTGTTAAATAATCCCGTAACGACCTAGCAAAGCCTTAAGCCATCCGTAACTCGTCTGGTACTTCCGTGTACCGAGCCTACTGTCTAAGTCGTTGTTAAATAATCCCGTATCGACCTAGCAAACCCTTAATAATCTCTCTTAAGCCATCCGTAACTCGTCTGGTACTTCCGTGTACCGAGCCTACTGTCTAAGTTGTTGTTAAATAATCCCGTAACGACCTAGCAAACCCTTAATAATCTCTCTTAAGCCATCCGTAACTCGTCTGGTACTTCCGTGTACCGAGCCTACTGTCTAAGTTGTTGTTAAATAATCCCGTATCGACCTAGCAAAGCCTCAAGCCATCCGTAACTCGTCTGGTACTTCCGTGTACCGAGCCTACTGTCTAAGTTGTTGTTAAATAATCCCGTATCGACCTAGCAAACCCTTAATAATCTCTCTTAAGCCATCCGTAACTCGTCTGGTACTTCCGTGTACCGAGCCTACTGTCTAAGTCGTTGTTAAATAATCCCGTATCGACCTAGCAAACCCTTAATAATCTCTCTTAAGCCATCCGTAACTCGTCTGGTACTTCCGTGTACCGAGCCTACTGTCTAAGTTGTTGTTAAATAATCCCGTATCGACCTAGCAAAGCCTCAAGCCATCCGTAACTCGTCTGGTACTTCCGTGTACCGAGCCTACTGTCTAAGTTGTTGTTGAATAATCCCGTAACGACCTAGCAAAGCCTCAAGCCATCCGTAACTCGTCTGGTACTTCCGTGTACCGAGCCTACTGTCTAAGTTGTTGTTAAATAATCCCGTATCGACCTAGCAAAGCCTCAAGCCATCCGTAACTCGTCTGGTACTTCCGTGTACCGAGCCTACTGTCTAAGTCGTTGTTAAATAATCCCGTATCGACCTAGCAAACCCTTAATAATCTCTCTTAAGCCATCCGTAACTCGTCTGGTACTTCCGTGTACCGAGCCTACTGTCTAAGTTGCTGTTGAATAATCGCGTATCGACCTAGCAAACCCTTAATAATCTCTCTTAAGCCATCCGTAACTCGTCTGGTACTTCCGTGTACCGAGCCTACTGTCTAAGTCGTTGTTAAATAATCCCGTATCGACCTAGCAAACCCTTAATAATCTCTCTTAAGCCATCCGTAACTCGTCTGGTACTTCCGTGTACCGAGCCTACTGTCTAAGTCGTTGTTAAATAATCCCGTATCGACCTAGCAAACCCTTAATAATCTCTCTTAAGCCATCCGTAACTCGTCTGGTACTTCCGTGTACCGAGCCTACTGTCTAAGTCGTTGTTAAATAATCCCGTATCGACCTAGCAAACCCTTAATAATCTCTCTTAAGCCATCCGTAACTCGTCTGGTACTTCCGTGTACCGAGCCTACTGTCTAAGTCGTTGTTAAATAATCCCGTATCGACCTAGCAAACCCTTAATAATCTCTCTTAAGCCATCCGTAACTCGTCTGGTACTTCCGTGTACCGAGCCTACTGTCTAAGTTGCTGTTGAATAATCGCGTATCGACCTAGCAAACCCTTAATAATCTCTCTTAAGCCATCCGTAACTCGTCTGGTACTTCGTGTACCAAGCCTACTGTCTAAGTTGCTGTTGAATAATCGCGTATCGACCTAGCAAACCCTTAATAATCTCTCTTAAGCCATCCGTAACTCGTCTGGTACTTCCGTGTACCGAGCCTACTGTCTAAGTCGTTGTTAAATAATCCCGTATCGACCTAGCAAACCCTTAATAATCTCTCTTAAGCCATCCGTAACTCGTCTGGTACTTCCGTGTACCGAGCCTACTGTCTAAGTTGTTGTTAAATAATCCCGTATCGACCTAGCAAACCCTTAATAATCTCTCTTAAGCCATCCGTAACTCGTCTGGTACTTCCGTGTACCGAGCCTACTGTCTAAGTTGTTGTTAAATAATCCCGTATCGACCTAGCAAACCCTTAATAATCTCTCTTAAGCCATCCGTAACTCGTCTGGTACTTCGTGTACCGAGCCTACTGTCTAAGTTGTTGTTAAATAATCCCGTATCAACCTAGCAAACCCTTAATAATCTCTCTTAAGCCATCCGTAACTCGTCTGGTACTTCGTGTACCAAGCCTACTGTCTAAGTTGTTGTTGAATAATCCCGTAACGACCTAGCAAAGCCTCAAGCCATCCGTAACTCGTCTGGTACTTCCGTGTACCGAGCCTACTGTCTAAGTCGTTGTTAAATAATCCCGTATCGACCTAGCAAACCCTTAATAATCTCTCTTAAGCCATCCGTAACTCGTCTGGTACTTCCATGTACCGAGCCTACTGTCTAAGTTGCTGTTGAATAATCGCGTATCGACCTAGCAAACCCTTAATAATCTCTCTTAAGCCATCCGTAACTCGTCTGGTACTTCGTGTACCGAGCCTACTGTCTAAGTTGTTGTTGAATAATCCCGTATCGACCTAGCAAATCCTCAAGCCATCCGTAACTCGTCTGGTACTTCCATGTACCGAGCCTACTGTCTAAGTTGCTGTTGAATAATCGCGTATCGACCTAGCAAACCCTTAATAATCTCTCTTAAGCCATCCGTAACTCGTCTGGTACTTCCGTGTACCGAGCCTACTGTCTAAGTCGTTGTTAAATAATCCCGTATCGACCTAGCAAACCCTTAATAATCTCTCTTAAGCCATCCGTAACTCGTCTGGTACTTCGTGTACCGAGCCTAAGTTGTTGTTGAATAATCCCGTATCGACCTAGCAAAGCCTCAAGCCATCCGTAACTCGTCTGGTACTTCCGTGTACCGAGCCTACTGTCTAAGTTGTTGTTAAATAATCCCGTATCGACCTAGCAAAGCCTCAAGCCATCCGTAACTCGTCTGGTACTTCCGTGTACCGAGCCTACTGTCTAAGTTGTTGTTGAATAATCCCGTATCGACCTAGCAAACCCTTAATAATCTCTCTTAAACCATCCGTAACTCGTCTGGTACTTCGAGTACCGAGCCTACTGTCTAAGTTGTTGTTGAATAATCCCGTATCGACCTAGCAAACCCTTAATAATCTCTCTTAAACCATCCGTAACTCGTCTGGTACTTCGAGTACCGAGCCTACTGTCTAAGTTGTTGTTGAATAATCCCGTATCGACCTAGCAAACCCTTAATAATCTCTCTTAAGCCATCCGTAACTCGTCTGGTACTCAGACTATGAACGTTTTTTTACCAAGGTCGTAAAGGCTGAATAACCGAAATTGATCACCATAACATAAGGCTGATGCATAGAAAAACTTCTGATTTGTTACTTTCCGATTAATTACAAACAATCGGAAAGTAACAAATCAGAAGTTTTTCTATGCATCAGCCTTATGTTATGGTGATCAATTTCGGTTATTCAGCCTTTACGACCTTGGTAAAAAAACGTTCATAGTCTGAGTACCAGACGAGTTACGGATGGCTTAAGAGAGATTATTAAGGGTTTGCTAGGTCGATACGGGATTATTCAACAACAACTTAGACAGTAGGCTCGGTACTAACATTACGAAATAAGCAAAAATAATTGTTTTAAAATATGCCTTGTATCAATGAATACTAATTTATTTAAGAAGAGAAGATTTAATGTTCAAAATTTCATCTTGTCCCAGAGCTTGAACACGTTAGTGTGATCAGCAACCGGTAGATCGTGCGGTCCAAGTCAGTGAGTGAGTGGAAGCGCACCACACACCTAACCATTTTCGACTATTTCCATCTCTCTCAAACTGCCTGTATTCAGAGCAGAGCATTCTCTCGGTGACTTTTTGTCATAAATCTGTTCTTCTCATAGACGTTTGTATTCAATGCTTGTATTGATGTAGCAACAGAGCCTGCAGTTTTAATTTTTGTAAATGCTGAATAATTCCTTAAACCGTATTTTAAGCGTAATATCTTCTTTATGCGTACTTTATGTGGCAATATGTTAACAGTTGCTGTATTTGAAATTATTTACTAATCTCTAACCGTGGATCTGCAGTGAGTCCATGACATTGTACTTAATTTGGCCGGCAGATCCATGGCGCAGTATGCTATTATCTCTAAATCAACTAAACATCTCTAGGATTCTACAGCAGCCTTCCTTATTTAATTTATTTAATTTTTTCTGGTTTTATGATTTTTACTCAATAAAATACAACAGCAAAACCCGTATCAGTTTTTAATAGTAACCACCATTGTCATGAATATTTAACACTTACTTAATGTCTAAATGAGCTCGGGGGGGGGGGGTCTAACATCTCAAAGCTCCTGACGAGGTATTTTTATCATAAATATGAAAAATTTAGTAACCAATAAAATAATAATAAACTGCTAAACCTCTTATAACTTGAACACTCAGAGTGGAAAAGTCTGAAACTGTTTGATTGAATTTATTGATGAAAATAAACTATATTTATTTCACAACAGAATGTGTGATTTTCTATTTATATTTGTTTTTTACTTGTTGTGTTATTTGTTCTTTTATTTTGATTCAAATCTAATATGGATATTGACAGTTACTTACTGGAGAAGAGAGCCACCCACAGGAAGGGGCTTGGCAGTTTCATGGTATCGCCTGTTGTCAGCCCTGGAACAGAGGCAATATCACTGTAAGTAAAGTTATGTCAATAGTAGAATATAAGAAGTACACTCTCTTCCGATACTTATAATTCAACTAAAACATTCGCGATATCAGGTTCTGTTGACTTTCATTAGGTTTCTATGTAAATACAGTATTTTAGTTTTTGTCAAATTCTTGGCAAGAGATGAGCAAGTCCGCTTTGGCGTGATTAAATAAAATAAAGAACATTACGATATAATGATCTTACCAATACATTATAGGCCTAAACATTATAAAAATGTAATCGATAAACAGTCAATGTAAATTGTTCTTGTACCAATGTAATACAGTATATATAATTAAATATAAGATAATGGGAGATAAACTAACAATAAAGGCTACCAAATGTTACAGTTAACTGTAGAAAATAAATTCTAAACGACCGTTAAGAAATTATCAGTAGCAAATTATGTAGTTATGATTATAATTTTAGTTGTTTTTGCAGTTAATTTTATGAATACTAACCGTAAAATGATTTTAATTATATGAACGGCAAACAGTCAAATCCCTTTTAGCAATTGTTACACTCTACAATTTTTATAAGGACGATAAAAAAACCAGTAAAAGTTTATATGATTTAGAACAAGATATATATTAGCATTTTTTATTAGATTGATTTTGCTTAATGTTGTATTGCACTTGTTTTATTCATCTTTTTTATAGAGCTTTTTTCTTGTAAGCATGAAGCCCTCTCCATGTTGCTTTCATCCATGTGTATTGTAATTTTCTGTTTTTTTTTTTTTTTTTTTTTTTTTTTTTTATTACTCGGCACAATGTTTAGTGTCACTATTACTTTATATATATTAGGCCTAAACCATCGTAAATATTTTGTAAATTAATTTGTACCATTGGAATTAATAAATAAATATGGTTTTAATTTAAACTATTTTTATATATTCTCGCCATAAACGTGTATTTACTACCGTAAAGAACGTGTATCACTCACACTTAAGGCACTTGGCGCCCCTTTAACTTCACATTGTTGGGTGTATTGTTTACTTTGGTTAAATGTAGCAGTTAATTTTACCAAACTAAAAGTTCATAAGGTCATTAACTTTAACATGAAAAATCCTATTGTTATATTATAGTAAAATTCATTGTCTTATTCAGTTTTTCGTAGGAAATAAACGATCCTGTAAAGGCGTTTTAAACTCAAGTCATGCATTTTCTTCATCAATTACCTCATTTTATAAATGAAATGTATTTTCCAAATGGGTTTCCATACAAAATAATTTTAAAAATGTATTTTTAATATTTTGGAAGAGTGACGAGCAATTCCGTTCTTCCATTACGTCTAACTGAACCTGTTCCATTTATTATTGCGTTATCGCTCTCTAAAGAAGGTTGAAAACTAAATTACTAATCTAGAAACGACTTCGCCAAAATTAGATTCACTGACGGTGTCTCAATATCATCTCGAATTTTAAATTATCTGACCTGAATACATTTTTTTAAATATACTTGATAATCAAATGGATATTTATGAGTATAATTTAAGTCGTAGTAATTGGAGGCGTCAAGGTGAGCAAGACGCAAAGAAGCAGTGAAAGTGACAGAAGAAAGCTGTTCAGGTCAAAATACTAAGTTTAACAAAAAGTTAGTTTAAGTTTTCTCTTTGTAAAATTTCACCGAACATGTGCCGATAAATCGTTACGACCCAAGATCTAGTCCACACCTCATTGTCAGTATCGATCGCCAAAGGCCTTTAGGGTATCGACTATAAGGTAGTATCGATCGACATATCGGTTGTAAACTTGCTTTCGAGTAGCTGCTATCAATGGCACCGTTTCAAATTATTGTAAACTCTAAACGTCTCCCTTATTTTTAACTTTACAATTCTAAATATGGCTAAATATATTATATCGTGTTTTTCCATTTCATTAATATGAACAGAAGTCCTTTTTTAAGATTAACAGTTCCAAAATATTTTTTTATACTTGGATATTGAAAAATAAAATTTACAATCAATAATTTTCATCGTTGTTTTGAATCATGTGACTCAGGTATGATTATTTATGGGAATACACCGATTTAAAATTCGATCATTATTGTAATTTTTTATATGTTAGTAATCGACTCATTAAGTTTACAAATGTAATATTTGTCATGAAGGTGAGAGTTTTTATTAAAAACCCATAAAATAAACTCAAAAACAATATGGTTCTTTCGAAAAAGGAATTGTAAAATATATTTATAAGTGTATAAATATAGCTTTTTTGCTCAGTATACGACCTTGACTTGCCAAGAAATGATCACAATGATTACAACAACTGAATGGCTAAACAACCGTAAACTGATAAACAATGCGAACATTTGAGTAAATAATATAAGCACTAGAAAAACAACGCAATTTGCAGAACTACAAGATAATTGGTCCCGATCATGACATGGGATCATCAGATATAAGATTGTTCTCTTAAATGAGACACCGTCACAACTTTGTGCATATTTTAAGGTGAATATGAATGGTTATGAAGTGTAGTTTGAGTTTGCATGACCTGTTTACTGACTGAACAATAATTAGTCTGTGCGTGCGGCAGTCTTGCTGCTAACCATACTAATAACAAATATTAAAATAATAAATATTAGCTGATAGTAATAACAGACATATAACACTTCTTCACAACAACTATTTGAGTAGGCTAATGTTTTCCTAAAAGAGCCCCCTCTTCACTCCTCACTATGTCCAGCTGTCACTATTCAGTCAGTAGTCAGGTTGTTTACTGCATTCGACTTTTGCTCAGAAAAGGCAATTTATTGACAGCCTAATGGTCAGGGCAACTACGTTACCTACTGCTTTACGCGGATTTCTAACCACGTAGTTTCAGCTAATTGACAAGCCTGATATTCAGTTCTCTTCCCTACACAACATCCGAACCGTGACTACCACACAATATGGACAAATGACCACACCGATAGCAACCATTGAGCGGACGCCTTGTCGGTATTAAGTGGATCGAACATAGAACCCATCACTTACAATCTCCACAACACGTTGTCCCCAAGTAGCTGGGTTACAGCACTGCGCCACTAGTGCCGACATAGTACAGTACTGTTATTTGTTTTTCTACGGTAGTACTAGTCCCCCTCCCCTTCGACTTCCACAATCTCAAATACTATTTGTGACAAGTAAGTAGTTTGCCACTTTAGTGGTTGTGGACACATCTCTGATCGACAGCGGTCAGCACTGTGGTCGGTAACGATCGTCTGAACTCTTGGCCAACCCCTCCGCTGATGCAAACCACATGGTAACATGGGTACACGTAACATCATGTAGCATTGTCACCAACAATCTCAGACTGGATAGAGGACTTTTTCGTCGATAGAAGTAGTGCTACTTTTATCCTTTTCCTAGATACGATTATTTTTAGAACCCTTAAAGTTTTTCTTAAATAAATGAATAGAAGACGGTTAGAAACACATGAACACCCACCCCACCCCACCCCGGTAAAAATGCTTAAAGATTTGCCGAAATTAGTTGTAGTTTGTATTCTTGTCTTGTGAAGGCTAATCTATGGTGGCTAAGCAAACTGATTGGTTAAGCTAATTATATGGTGTCCAAATATGATGTGTCTAGCTAGAGTAGATATACAAGGTGCAAAAATATGGAACCGCTTTCACAACTTTTGTATTACTTCACTTGTAAAAGTGAAATCTCGTACATCATCATAGTTACAAAGAACACACTTGTTGACGGCATTAGCGACATTTCATCGTTTCAGGGAGACGGTCCACGAGGGGTTGAACGAAAATCTTCAACGTAAGTCTAGGTCAAGTTTGGTATCAAATGAAAGGTCTATTCTAGAGAAATTAATTGCCGCAAACCGGACTTCGACAGGTTTATCCTTTCCATAGTAGCGGTCATTTGAATTTCAAAGAAGCTAATTTGAATAATATAATTACTCCGCTTTTTAACGGTTTCAAGTAAAATATTGTAATACAAAATAATAATTTTACTACACAACTATTCAACAAAATTTAACTATCAAATTATCTATGGAAAAAATTAACGTTGTTGTGATAACGTTTCTCTATTTTCTTCCACCTTGTAGAGTCCTCTGAGTTGGAAACTTCATTTTATTGAACCGTACATATTGTCGCCATATGAGAGGAAATTTACGAGTATATTACTGTAATTTCAGTAGTGATGGTGCACCTACCACCTAAATAGTGGTGATGACCCAACAACCCACTCATAAACACGTACACATATGATCTTCCTACCCGACTGTTCATTCATAAACGTACTATAGTGATGACACTTCCACCCGCCCAAAAACGTACACTGGATATCACTCACCCACCCACCTATACACACAAAGAACTTACCCGCTTGTCCTACCACTCACGCAGCCTACATTACGTGACCCGCCCTACATGTACAATGGTAATGATCCATCCACACACGTACAGTGGTTCACCATCTCGTCGAACTATTCAAGTTAAATGATGAAGACTCGTCTGCCCACCTACGTGCATGATCATTGTACTTGAAATAATTGAGGTGAAAAAGTTATGAACACAACACTGTTTCTATTCAATTGTAACTATCCTTTTTTTTCATATAGTTTTTTGTCCGTTTGAAAACGCTTAAATGCTTTTCCAATTTGCTAGTGTTTTCATTTCAACTCATTTTTTAAATTAGATAATTTTAAGTACACGAATCGCAAACTTTCAATACGCTAAGCTGTCATCATTTTCCATTACAGCATCTACAAAATGTATAGCACTTATTTGTATCTAAAAATACCTACGTATGTTATCGGCTTATCCTTTTAAAGCTGCTTTTAGAATAGACCCAAAATGGCCGCCCGCTCGAATCCCTCTTGTTATTATGATGGACTCACTTCACTCATTACTTCTAAAACTAGGAAACGATAGCTACTGCTATAAAGTTGTTGTAAACCCATTCCTTCTAAGTAACACTAAAATAAATAAAAAAACTATTTTTAAACGTTTCATCTTAATAAAATTGTTTTTATTATTTGAAACTACACAAATAATGTTGTTACGAGTGGGAAATTTTAGTCGGACATTATTTTTATGAGACCTCCCACAGAGTGATCCTCCAACGACCGGGAGGTGTGGGTGAGCTGTCACCATCGTTGACGACACAGGAACAATGCGTCATTGTAACCAAGGGTCGGGATGGTGCAACCTCACAGGCTTTGGCAAACTGTCGGTAGGTACTTCTCTCAGATATGAGTCGTCTACAGAACTTTGTAATCTGGCTACCAACGAAGTTTGATTTATGCTCAGCAGGGTCATTTAATATTAGCAAATAGAGTATTTTTCAATTTTTAAAAATTTGCATGCAAGAGTCTCTGAAGTTGACTTTTGCTATTGTTCGTATTGTCTTTTTCTGTAGTCTGAACAATCTCATGAATGTATTGTTCACACAGAATCCCACAAAACTACGACATAAGCTAAGTGAGGATATATCAAGCTATAATACGCCAACATCAAGGCATAAGCTTTACAATGAAATCCGAGAAATTCAATATGTACGTAAATACGGTAAATGGACCATTTTTCACGGACGTATTAATGGACCCACGAGACGTATACCATCACTCATATAATGAATGCTCAGACTCTTAGTCTATACGATTTCATCATTTATTTATGCTTCATAATCTATCAAATTATTGAAGGTCAAGTCAATGACATATTTGTGTAAACGACCATTCTTAAAACGAACAGTTGAGCCAACGGAATTGTAAAAAATTCAAATATATTGAATCATGTAGGAAGGATTTTACCCTGTCTTTATATCGTCAGAGATAATGATCAAAAAGTTGGGGAGCTCAAGAGCCCGCTACATCTACCGCCATATTGGAATAATAAAGTCTCCATAAGGCCAATGTTAAAGTAAAATAAATATTACAGTTTTATTGATGAACGCACAGTGTTAAAATCAAATCAGTTTTTATTGCAGTATATACATATACTTCATTGTGAAAGTCAAAATATTCTTAAAATAACTAAAATTGTGTCATCAATAACTCTACAAAAATCGTGAATTTATACAAATTTAAAAAAAAACATTCACTCTTACAAGCCCATTTCTAGCACCGGTATCAGCTTTCAACATTACGCTCTCCCAGTTCGCCAAAAACTCGTCCTTATCATAAAATTCATGTAGGCTAAAAAGCCTTTAAAACGAGTTTTGAAGGCTTTCAGAATTGTGGTGATTTTCATGGAATTGAATAGTCTGTTGTATAGATGAACACCTGCCTTCGAGGCCAAGTGCTCAAACGTTACTGCTCTGTGTCTCCCAGTCCTATAGTTGTCCCTGCCTCTAGTGTTATATTTGTGTATGTCTCATCCCTGAGTCAAGGAGTACTTAAAGATGAAAAAGTTGTCGTTTCAAGAATGTAGAGGCAGGGTAACGGTAAGATTTTCAATTTTTAAAAATTTGCATGCAAGAGTCTCTGAAGTTGACTTTTGCTATTGTTCGTATTGTCTTTTTCTGTAGTCTGAACAATCTCATGAATGTATTGTTCACACAGGATCCCACAAAACTACGACATAAGCTAAGTGAGGATATATCAAGCCATAATACGCCAACATCAAGGCATAAATAGGGCATTTTCTGGCTAAAGTCCTCAAAACAAATACACTTGATGTTAATTTAGATAATATGCTTCAGTATAGACATTCCAACATATGGTGTCTTCCAATATCACACTAGGAGTCCACTCTAAGTGATAAGGACGTAAGGAAAAACTTTAAAAGTTTGATTTTAAGTAGTTGTTTTTAGATTGAGACTCTAGAAATACTGAATGCATTGTTGTTTTACAAGTTCAGGTGCGTTGTCTCAATAACACAGGATTGTATCATTTGCATACTGTAAGATTTTCTCCCGTTGCAATGATGCCCCAATGTCTTTGAAGAACAGAACTGGGCTGAGTATTGGTCCTTGTGAGACACAATAGCACAGGTTGATTAATTTAGAAGAATGATTTGAGATTTGAACTAATTGAGTTCCTTGGCTGATGTATGAACCAAGCCAGTCAAAGGGGACGCCTCGGATTCCACAAGATTCCAATTTAATTGGCATTAACTTACAGTCAAAAGCTTTTGTAAAGTCTAGAAATACATCATGGCTATATTCACGATATCTTAATTCCTCCACAACATTGTCTGAATTTTAATTGGTACTCAGAGAGGTTGGTTGTGTTTATTAAAAAAATTTAACATTCTTGTTAGGAAAGGATTTCAAATACGAGTATTTTGCTCAATATTGACAAAATGAAGACTGGCTTATATTTAATTGTGAAAAGGTAGGGACCCACATAGATTAACAACATTCATAGTATGTGATTGTATGTTCATATATTAACAAATCACTCACAAAAAAGTAAAATGGAGTGGAATTAACCTAATTACAGCAACTTCGCAATTGTTCAGCTGAAGTTTACGGCTTAATTTAAAAATATTTGAATAACCACACATTTTTAACGAATGATCGTTTTGTAGTGCAGTTTTCGGCATTCTTCTTTGATTGATTGGCTATTTAGAAAAAATCATTTCAACCTACGCTTACCGTTAAAATTATGTGTTGACTCCTCATGGGCCACCCTCCATAGGAGATAAAAAATCTGTAAGAATGTTAAAAAATAGGGATTTATCTGCCAATTAAATTTGCAATGTTTTAATAGTCTACCCCAATTAATAATAAGAATACTAAACTGTCTCCAAACTTTTCAGCACCCCCGTATAATAATGAACTTAAATATAAATTAACTGAGTAAAAATGAAAACAAGTTCATACCACTTTAAAGTATATTACAATTATTGAGAAGAATTTAAGCAGTGAGTAGTAGGCAGATCCTTACAAATTTAAGCAGTGAGTAGTAGGCAGATCCTTACAAATTTAAGCAGTGAGTAGTAGGCAGATCCTTACAAATTTAAGCAGTGAGTAGTAGGCAGATCCTTACAAATTTAAGCAGTGAGTAGTAGGCAGATCCTTACAAATTTAAGCAGTGAGTAGTAGGCAGATCCTTACAAATTTAAGCAGTGAGTAGTAGGCAGATCCTTACAAATTTAAGCAGTGAGTAGTAGGCAGATCCTTACAAATTTAAGCAGTGAGTAGTAGGCAGATCCTTACAAATTTAAGCAGTGAGTAGTAGGCAGATCCTTACAAATTTAAGCAGTGAGTAGTAGGCAGATCCTTACAAATTTAAGCAGTGAGTAGTAGGCAGATCCTTACAAATTTAAGCAGTGAGTAGTAGGCAGATCCTTACAAATTTAAGCAGTGAGTAGTAGGCAGATCCTTACAAATTTAAGCAGTGAGTAGTAGGCAGATCCTTACAAATTTAAGCAGTGAGTAGTAGGCAGATCCTTACAAATTTAAGCAGTGAGTAGTAGGCAGATCCTTACAAATTTAAGCAGTGAGTAGTAGGCAGATCCTTACAAATTTAAGCAGTGAGTAGTAGGCAGATCCTTACAAATCATTTTGCCACATCAGCTTTCAATCTGACAATGAGGAATGGGTCTGAATACAATCGATCTGCTCACGGTTGAGGGTGTGACAATAACAACTATCGGGAGAAAGTAAGGAAAGCCGTCGGGTGCGGAGGTTGGCCTTGCTGACATTGGACACTGGCTTGCACAACTTCACCTCTCTCCCAAAGTTCACCAACCTTCAAACAAGTACAAGGTCTTCTTCCTTCCTACTCGGCTTTCCAAGTTTCGCCCCAAACCTAATGGCAACAGTGTTGCATTCCAGTTGTTACAATGGTCATAAAATTTTGCACCATAAGTAAAACTTGTTACAGATTGGTCAAGGCTCATCGTGAGATACACCTTCGACATGATACGGGAGAGACGGATATGCGAGACAATGGCCCCCACACAATGTTGCTTGCAGTTCCAGCACTGAACGCTAGACCTACACAATCGTGCCTTGATTATCTGTGTTGCAACCGTCCGGGCAAACGGTGCCTACACATCCTCGCCTCAGTCTAGACGGGAAACACTATCAACACTAAACACAATGTTCATAGAGATTATTTCACATTTTGTAGGACTTTAAGATTACAGTACTTCTAATAGCAGACAATGAATATTAAATTCGTTATGGATAAATTTATTTGAGCTACGTTGAATTTGGATGAGTTAAATTGCTTTTGTAAACATTTGTATAATTCTGTATCTGAAAAATAAGGTGTTAAGTACAACAATGCATGGTACTGTTTTTTGTCGACAGTGCTATTGGGGAAAGTAAGAGAATAAAAGAGCACGACGTGACTACGAGGATAGGTGTTATAACGGTTCTTTGAACCTCTGTAAACTGACAAACTTTGGGATAGACGTCAAGAATGGGTGAAGGTAATTACAGAGGTAGCTGTGGTTAATGGTTGTTTAAACCTCTGTAAACTGACAAACTTTGGGATAGACATCAAGAATGGGTGAAGGTAACTACAAAGGTAGCTGTGGTTAACGGTTGTTTGAACCTCTGTAAACTGACAAACTTAGGGATAGACGTCAAGAATGGATGACGGTAAGTTATAAGTAGGTGTGATTAACGGTTGCGTTAACTTCTGTAAACTGACAAACTTTGGGATAGACGTCAAGAATGGGTGAAGGTAACTACAAAGGTAGCTGTGGTTAACGGTTGTTTGAACCTCTGTAAACTGACAAACTTTGGGATAGACGTCAAGAATGGGTGAAGGTAACTACAAAGGTAGCTGTGGTTAACGGTTGTTTGAACCTCTGTAAACTGACAAACTTTGGGATAGACGTCAAGAATGGGTGAAGGTAACTACAAAGGTAGCTGTGGTTAACGGTTGTTTGAACCTCTGTAAACTGACAAACTTTGGGATAGACGTCAAGAATGGGTGAAGGTAACTACAAAGGTAGCTGTGGTTAACGGTTGTTTGAACCTCTGTAAACTGACAAACTTTGGGATAGACGTCAAGAATGGGTGAAGGTAACTACAAAGGTAGCTGTGGTTAACGGTTGTTTGAACCTCTGTAAACTGACAAACTTTGGGATAGACGTCAAGAATGGGTGAAGGTAACTACAAAGGTAGCTGTGGTTAACGGTTGTTTGAACCTCTGTAAACTGACAAACTTTGGGATAGACGTCAAGAATGGGTGAAGGTAATTACAGAGGTAGCTGTGGTTAATGGTTGTTTAAACCTCTGTAAACTGACAAACTTTGGGATAGACGTCAAGAATGGGTGAAGGTAACTACAAAGGTAGCTGTGGTTAACGGTTGTTTGAACCTCTGTAAACTGACAAACTTAGGGATAGACGTCAAGAATGGATGACGGTAAGTTATAAGTAGGTGTGATTAACGGTTGCGTTAACTTCTGTAAACTGACAAACTTTGGGATAGACGTCAAGAATGGGTGAAGGTAACTACAAAGGTAGCTGTGGTTAACGGTTGTTTGAACCTCTGTAAACTGACAAACTTTGGGATAGACGTCAAGAATGGATGACGGTAAGTTATAAGTAGGTGTGATTAACGGTTGCGTTAACTTCTGTAAACTGACAAACTTTGGGATAGACGTCAAGAATGGGTGAAGGT